>APFE030875053.1:50254-94548 GCA_000404065.3 Pinus taeda
GTGGAGATTATAAATTTATAACGTTACACTGTTCACACCATATTAAATATATATAAAAAAAATTTATAATTTTTTTTTAAACTTTTAATTTTTTAACATGCTCGTCAATATGACGTCTTTGAAAATGAATGGCAAGTTGAGCATGACGTGGATGTTTTAGATTAAAATGTATTTTACGGGTAAAAATGCGAAATACGGGCATACGGGCGTCAAATTTAACCCCTGGTGGTAACCCATGTGAGGACAATTTCCCACAAAAATCTCCACCAAATATTCTCCCAAATCCTTCCAAATGTGCATTAACTTCACCAATTCAAATTTCCAAGTAAGCAACTTTCTCATTTAATGCCATAAATTCAATTTTATTTGAGCACATCTTTTCCTTGATTTTGGGAGTCCACATCACCTTGGGGCTTCATTTTAACTCCTCCATAAATTTCCACCTCATTTCCACAACATTTAGCATGTGTGGATATTTATTTTTCTCCATTTATTTAATTTCTAGCTTAATTAATTGTTAAATTTCCCACTAAACTTAGGAAAAGTGGGTTTTGAGGGTTCAAAACACATTTTTAACCCCTCAAAATGTGTTATAGTAGAAAGATCAGGGGGTGAGGTGCAAATTTTATTACTCATACCCCATACAACTTCTCTAGACATCACTTATTGCAATACAAATACAATCAATTTCTGCCATGCGGGAAATCTAAAAAATTGAAAAATGACTACCTAGACCTAACCAAATTCCACGAAATTTTTTGTGTGATCTAGTATGGTAATAAACATTGATCCTAGACACTAGGACTCACCCAAGGCCTTACCATCAAGCCGTACTCCGGATTTGGGGTATATTTGGAGGAAACCATTCAATTAATTATTAGGTCCTGGTAGGGAGATGATAATTAATAAAGTGAAAGAAACCTCCAAGAGTAATACTCACTTGATGACCAGGGCCCAAGCTACCTAGGCTTGTTACATGACTCAAAACTCCTCATACTAGCATCACTTTTACAATGTCCCCGCTGGGTGTGGATCTAGATACAACAGAAAATGATGAAGAAAGTAGAGTTTAGAAACTTTGGTAATCTGATGGTATAAGTGTCCTTTGGTTCATCCTTGGGGATGGAGTTTTCATATAATCATCAAGTGCCACTCTAGTAGTCAACAGGGCTAAGCCTCCATTTGTTGCCCTTGGTCTAGCATTTGCCCTTTAGGGATCCCCCTTCGGTCCCTTGCTAGTTTGAGCGGTAACAATGTGCACATACACCATTGTCTTCGCCCTGGATTGCTCAAGCTTGCTCTTTTTCAGACTATATAGATTCCCATAAGTGCTCTAATTCCTCTCACAACAAGAAGATGAAGTAATTTGAGAGAGGACCCTTAAGGCTAATTGTTGTAGAATAGGGCATGCTGCTCCATGAGTTGCCCACCAAGCATAGACATCTTTGACCCCCCTATCTCCAAGTACATCATACCCCCCAAATCTCCTAGTGGTAATGGAGAACTCTACAAAGCCTTCCTCCACCTCAAGAAAAGATGCCCTATCTTGAAATATCCTTTTGAATGCTATCTTCCTCCCCTGTGAAATCTCTCTATCCATGTGAAGAGGTTATTTGTCTGAGGTCCCACCATAGAGCCACTCTTGACTATAGTACTTGGGATTCAAAGAGTGAGCTAAGCAATGCAAAGGTGTGTACTTCTTATCCCACCTAGAGATAAGAATATCTTGTATGGTGGACCATAAGCTCTTTATTGATGTCTCATATCGAGGGTACTCATTCTCCATAACAATAGTCTTTACAGACTCAATCATGGAATTCCAACCCTCATAAACCTCTCCTAAGATGGGTTGGTCCGTGTCTGCAAACTGCAAGAAAGAAATGATAGGGTTCATGATCTTTATGGTAAGATCCACCCTCTCCCACCAACCATCATCTAACATTGTGCCCTTTACCTTTTTTGAAGCAGCTTGATCTGTCTTTCTCCAAAAAGACCAAAGATATGAAATATCCATGGCCCCAAGAGTGGCCTTCTCCTCCTTCAACCTCTTAAGCATGATGAATGAGGAAGCAAACCAAGTATCTGCAATCTTCAACAATGATAGATGTGTGTACTCTTTATATATTGTGAGGGAATTGGTATGGTTTTGTTCAAAATTTCAGATATGGCATGCATCCTCAATAAGATTGCCAATCCATGTCACATATGAAGCAATAGATTTAAGTGCTAAATTCAAAGATGCATCCTCAATAAGATTGCCAATCCATGTCACATCTGAAGCAATAGATTTAAGTGCTAAATTCAAAGAATAAACAATGCATGGTGTCCAAAATACTTGTGGATATTTAGTTTCCACAATCAAGCCAACGACTTTGCAAACGGGTACATTATCTATGATGATTTGCACACAACATTCAACACCTACATCTTCAATAACTTTAATAAACAATTCACCCATATATTGTGCATCCTTGTATTGTCCAAGAGCATCAATTTCTTTCAAGAAGACCGGTCCATTTTGGGAATATACCATGAAATTTATGAGAGGATGACGTGCTGTATCTGTCCATCCATCAGAAACAATGTTGACACCATATGAGATCCATGATGATTTAATAGGTTGTAGAATTTTATCCACCTCCTTCCTTGCCTTAACCAATAATGTGGTTTTAAGCTACTCTGAACTTGGAGGCACATACCCAATTGGAGGCTTATCAACTAGAGCTTGACACGACTCAATAAACAAAGGTGACTGTGCAACATTAAAAGAAATGAAGTTGAGATAGAAAAATAATGCAATTGTAAGATCAACCTCATCTCGCTTCTCACGCTGAAAAATCTTGTCCAGTGGACCATAAGTTTGGGCTGACCTCTTTTTTGTTGGCTGAATTTCAGTCCTACTACTAGTATTCCTTAAGAATGGAACAGGATCTTCATTTTTTCCATTTTTCCTGCTTGCTGCCACCACATTCCCCAAGCCAACTGTGTCCTCCTTTTCCAAATCCACTTTCTTTAGCACTAACCTTTTTGCATGCTCCAGTTCCACAAGGAAGGCCCAAGAAATGGCCCTTAACTCGAAAGAAAGTGCTTTTCAATTCACCCTTTCAGAAATTACAAGACCAAAGCACATTCCCTCCTGCATCAATCTTTGGCTCTTGTTTCTTGGTTACATACTTCCATAGAGGGTATTTTTTTAGTTGTGCTTGTTGTCTTGCTACAACAACATATGCGGGCTGAGAAGTACCTAAAGCTTCACTTGAATCACTTGGGGCACTGTGACCAATAGATGCTAAAAAACTTGGAGGGAGGGGGGGTGGACTATGGACAACACTACCTTTGCCATTCCTTTGACCTCTGCGAGCTGCCATGGATAATTGAGCCATTAATCTTCTTTCTGTTACAAAGTCCACAGGTGTAATAAAAATGACTTGCAAGTGCAAGTTGCAACAGTGGCCAAATCCTTCACCTACAAAAAAAAAACGATTAAACAATTAAATTGTATAGGTGCAGCAGTTTCATAATCCATAGTCACATGAGCCTGATTCCAAATATACATGGCACAATTTAAGATAGTGGTGAAGCATTTAGTCAAAAGATAATATTTTTGAAATTTCATATTTTTTTAATTTGAATATGGTTAAGATAGTTTTATAATTAATTTACACAATCAATATTGTTTTATAAATATTGAAAAGATAATATATTAATATTACAATGGGTTATATTTTAAGTTTAATCAAATTTTATGTGAAATTATATATATATATATATATATATATATATATATATATATAATGACAAACCTCATGTGAACCTTATCAAAAAATTCCAATTCGAATTGAACTTAATTGTCGTTGAACTTGAACTCGAACCCGAACCCGAACCCAAACCATGTGGTTGAACTTGAACTTGAACTCGAATCCAAACCCGAATCCGAACTTCCAATGGTTACCAATAGTGGATTGAACACTAGTGGTAGTGGTGGACATGGGTGCAAGAAAAACCTTAATCTCAGTCCTCATTGTTGTAGTTTTTTCATGAATTGCAGTAATATATCTAAAGGGTTCCCTAATAGCAGGGTTAGGGTTAGTGGATGATTAAGTTTTCCTTGGGATGCAAGTTGTTTCATTCTCACTATCTTATATTGAATCTCTCTCTTCCTGGCCTTTTCTTCTTTGTTTTCCTCAATAGAGTTTTCCTTGGGATGCGAGCTCTTTCCTTCTCACTATTTCATCCTGAATCTTTTTCTTCCTGGTCTTTACTGCTTTGTTTTCCTCAATAGAGTCTAGCATTTGCTGCCTAATATCCTGGGCAACTGAAGGGCATGGTGTAACTTGCCCTTGAGCACCTGTAAAATGTTCGTTCAGGGTATTATCTCCTTACAATACTTGCAATTTTATTTTTCCATCAACTGAATCACAATTGTTCCATCATCCATGTGGGGTATTTCACATTCTCAGGGGCCATGTAATGCTTTAACATGAAATGAATCTGTGAATAGAAAACCTAATTTAACTTGTTTGCTAAAGCAAAAATCTGCAATTTTATGAGAAAAACAATCAGGTTCTGAAATATTCTTGACATATCTTCGAATGTGCACAACAATACTGTCTAAAATCTCTTCCAAGCTAGTAAATGATAAGTAGACACTAATGAAGATACCAAATTCACTGAAAGAAACTTGCAAACAATGCCAAAACAGATCCAAACTCATGGGAAATCAAATGTGTTCGCTGCAGCTGTGCAATCTCCAAATGCTTAAAAATGCTCAATGACTAAACAAGAGAGGTGTGAGGCATATGCGGTGGTTATTATATTGCTTTTGCTTAGGGTTTCAAAGTAAGGGTAGGGGGTTTGGCCCCACCCTGGAAGCACCACTGGTCCCATAGGACCAGCTCACAGTGGGAGCTGGCCTGAACTTGCCAGTTCAGGCAGTTCACTACCAAACTGGCCTCCTGCTCAGGTTGACCCACTGGATTGGAGGGCCACAGGTCTGGACCAGTCGGTTATGTCATGTTCTGATTACACTGATTCACATCAAGAAAATCTCCCGTCAGATTTTCCTATGATTGCTTATTCTCATTTTTTTAATCTGCTCATCTTTTGGCTTATATCAGTTGTTTAAATCAATCCTGCAGAGGTACTGCACTAGTTAGAGGCAAGGCCCAAATGTTTTTCCTCAAAAGAGCTTTTTGATCATTTAGAAAATAAGTCTTTTGGAACGAACCAATCTCATATCAAGACCATCCAAAATAAATGGAATAATATAAAATAATCCATAACGATTAAAGTATTGTATTAATAAAATATTAGAGGTGATGATGGAATGCTTTACAATGAGGGCCCCATATAAATACCTAAGTTGGTGCCTTTTCTTAAAAGTCAAATCCTTTAGTTGAGACATGTCCATTCTTTAGGATGTGTCTTTTCATTAACTATAAAATTATTATTATTTATTGTCCTGTCTATGTAGCTCGAGTGGTTGGGAGCATGGTTTGTTCACCCATCCATCTAGGTTCAATTTCAAGGGACATGTTTGCCCCATTGTGATAAGGCTAGAAGGGTAGGCACCTCCACTACGAAGGAATGGTGTTGCAAACATCCCGATTTCATGATTTTTTGGCCTAGCCGATGTTTGCCGATATTTTGGTAGTATTTTAATTTTGCCTATGTTTGCCGATTTTTACCGATATTTTGGTGGTCTTTTAATTTTCCCTATGTTTGCTGGTTTTTACCGATATTTTTGTGATTTTTACGATTTTTTGGTTTTTCGGACCCTTGCTGATTTTATCATGATGCTGATGTTTGCAATATTGCGAAGGATGCTCGGCCATTCCCAAATCATAATATATTGGTGTATCTGTCTCGTGGGCTGCTGGGTATACTCTTGGTGTTATAGTGGCAGCCAGTAGGTTTGATCTTTGGCCATACCCATATTACTCCAAGTTACCGATTCACCATAGTTTTATTATATATATTATATATATATATTAATTAATACCGATTCACCATAGTTTATATATATATATATTAATTAATTATTGGTATTTATATTTATCATATCATTCTTCCTCAAATGTCCTATATCATATATGATGGAATAATGGTTCATTTGAAGTAATTAACGCTGTTGTCTTTAGTGAGATATTTGTGGAGAAATTAGTGAAATGACAGAGGAGAGATTTGAACGATTGATAACAGATTTATGGAGTCACTGTTGAGAGAATATAGGAAATGATTGAGAGGTTTTAGTGAGATATTTGTGGAATGACAGAGGAGAGATTTGTACGATTGATGACAGATTTATGGAGTCACTGTTGAGAGAATATAGGAAATGATTGAGAGGTTGGAGGAGATGGCAGACGTCTGCTCATGTATAAATATCTGCTATTGATTTTGATATTGAAAATGTGTGTGAGCTGTGTGCATCATAGTCAAATTATTTTTTCTGTTAGTTCTTTTACTGGTGTATTTCTTCATCTGGTATCAGAGCCTGAGAGTAATTTAAAACAAGAATTTGGAATAGACAAGCGAACGGTGTCAATACTGTAGCATTCTACACACATGTATTCCATGGAACTGTGCTTACTTCTGGCATCCTCACAGAGTGCATTGTAATTATGAATTGTTGTCAAACTTCAATTCTGTTGCAATATGTTTCTATTAGGCACTTTGTTTGACAGTGTGAATGTTGAAGAATTGTTGTAGACCGTGTGAATGCAGATAAACGTGTGAGCATCCTGACATTGCTGCATGGTGCATGCTGCTGCGTTGGAGAATTGCTGTGTGTGAAGAACCTATATGAAGAATAGAACCTGTGTGTGTGATGCATGTTGTAAGAACCTGTGTAAAGTAGCATTGGACATGAAGCAACATTGGAGTGTGTGGACTAAGCCTTCTATGTGAAGGACCCACGAGGATTGAGCCTACTGCGTGAAGAACTTGTGTGCATGCCTATCTGAAGGAGCTGCCTGCGTGCCTGGTATGAGAGAAGATTGGTATGCTTCATATTAAATTCTAAACACTCGTTAAAATTGTGTCAAACTCAACAACTCAAAGAAATCTCTATTAAATTCTAAGCACTCCTCACAAAATAGTGTCAAACATTATCAAGAGCACCTTATATTAAATATTTTCTCACAAATCATGTAAACGTATGTATGGAGACAGAATGAGTGTTTAGTGCTATGAGAGAGGATTATTGTTTATGAGAGAAAATTAGTGCATGAGAAAAAGGAATTTTGAGTTTGTACAGTGTGTAGAAAAGAAATAATAATATCTCTTATTTATTAACATTTTGAGCACAAAGAATTGTGTTTTTTTGTAAAAGGGTTGCCAGGACCAGTGTTGCAAGAAACACTCCCCCCGGATCAAAAGCCTGAAACACGATTCATACGGATCCGTGGGTCGCCCTCCGAAACGCGGATCAAGCTGAAAAAAAGGTTCCTGCCATTTCGGAACCGTATAGCCCAATCCGCGTTTCGGTTTTTCCAAAACACGTTTCGTATGGTGGATCAGCGGTACGATCTGCGACGGTTTTGGGTCGGATCCGTACTTATCGCGATCGCTTCGCTGGGCAGCCTACCATTTCCATCGCGCGAGCCTCAAAGTGGCGTTTTTTTACTTTTTTTGTTGGGGGTGGGTCCAACTTGGGTTAAGGTGAGGAGTGAAGGGATTAAAAGGTCCTTTCATCTCTCATTTGCTCACTTTTATTTTATGAAAGCTTTGAGATGAGAGGAAAAGAGAGAAGAAATAGAGGAGAGATTTGAGGAGAGCTTGGTGGAGTGAAGAAGGAGCTAGGAGGAGTAAAGAAGGGCTTCCATATACAAGAGCTAAAGAGGTAAGTGCAAACTCCAAACTTTCTCATTTTTTTGTCATTGTTTTTTGTATTTTTCTCCTCTCTCTCCTACTTTTTCCAATTCATCCTACTTGCTCATTTAATTGCAGGTTGTTCACCACCTATATCCGTATTCCAAGATGGTGTTTTTTTGGCTTTCTATGTATCATTCCACTTTTGGTTTTAATGATGGCAAGGTGGAATAGGAATAGAAGGGAAAAAGAACAAGAGGATAGTGGTCCCCATATGAGTGACCCAATGCACGATGAGGAGGAAGGGTTTGAAGAGGAAGGGGATGAACTTGAAGGGAACACTGAAACACTAGAGGGGAAAGCTACATTAACACCCTTGTGGAACTATGTGACCAAACTTGAAAGGGGAAAGTGTGGTGGAAGCTACAAATTTTTGTGCCCTCATGGCTGTCATGGAGGAAATCCATTTAGTGGTTCATATACCCATGTGAAGAGGCATCTTTGTGGGGTGATGGACAGTGATGATAAAAAGAGTGTTGTGGGGATACAAATTTACCTAAACATTTCAGCTGAACAAAGAAGAAAATACATCCAAATAGAGGAGGTTGCACAACAAAAAAGCAAGAAACAAAAAACTCAGTCTAAATCAAGTGCAACCTCTAGATTTGGTAGCTCATCTCCTCATGGTATTTTTGCAAGCTCTGGAGGTAAAATAACAATAGGGGATTTCCTGAATGTTGTTGGGAGGGATGATGTGGATGGAAATATAGTTCGATTTCTTTGTGCTTGCGGTGTACCCTTTAATGTGCTTTGCTTTCTCTATTGGCATGAAATGGTAAATGCCATCAGTGAAGCCCCAAAAGGATACAAGTCCCCCAACTATGAGAAAGCTAGAACAATGTTATTAGAAAGAGAAAAGCAAAGTTTCAAAGAGTTTTCACATGTTTTACAAATGAGTGGGTAGATTGTGGGGTAACCATTGTATCAGATGGGTGGACAAATATTAGAAACCAACATTTGATAAATGTTCTTGGTGTTTCTGCTAGTGGTGCAATATTTATGACATGCCATGACTCCTCCTCCATTAGTGCATCTTCCCAAAACATTGCAGATCTCCTATTGCAATCAATCAGACATGTTGGTCCGAATAATGTGGTTCAAGTGATCACAGATAATGCAACAAATTGTAAGGCAACAGGAAAAGTTATTGAGCTTACTCATCCACACATCTTTTGAACTAGTTGCTTGGTGCACACATTGAACCTTTTGATGCATGATATTGTGAAGCATAAAGAATGTGGGTGGATTAATGAGCTTTACTGGAGAGGGAAGCAACTCATTAAATTTATCACAGGGCATACAAGGGTAAACTACTTCTATGGCACTTACTCCAAGTTGCAGTTGCTTAAACTTGCAAAAACAAGATTTGCAAGTTATTACCTCACCTTTAGGTGGCTAGTGAACGTGAGACAAGCTTTAACTAATATGGTGACCGTTGAGTCATGGGAGGAAATTAACACTGATAGAGATGGTGCTTGTTGTCGCACGGATCGTCACGACAACGCTCAGATCAGGGGCTGTCACTCTGATCCTCGATCTCTCCGTTTAAGCCTGTCTCCTGCGGCTAAGGGGGGTAGACCCTAAAAGGAGAAGGACGACCAACTGCGAACTAGTTGGTTTGGGAGTCACGAAAGAGAAAAGCACTAAATGGATTTGTTTAATTTGATGGACCAGTGCCTTATGGGTTTGATGGTGAAACGATCACTTAATAGATATTGCAGAAATATAAACTGTTCACATCAATCATTTATCATCAAATAACTTTGAACAATGCAAGATATCCAGTAAATTCACAATGCTTTTAAAAAATGATCTGGCGAATTTTAATTAATAAACTTTGAAAGATACAACCATGCGAATTCGAACATTAACCAGATATCATTATTCAAGGATGCCAAATCATGTAAAAGATAAACATTAATCTCACATCAACATTTTAGCCTCAGCAAAAAATATAGAACATGATAAAATTCCAGGGCTAAAACTTCAACTGACAAAAAATTTCCACGATGTTTTTTATGCTTTTTCGACAAAAGTTTAAAACCAAAAATTTAAAACTAAATGAAAAATCTAAAACTAAATGAAAAATCTAAATCTATTCTTTACATAATAGTATAATATAGTAATATAATATAAAAAGATTTTTTTTATTTTATTTTTATTTTTTTTAAATTTTATTTTAAAACAAAGAATTTTATTTTTATAATTTTTTAATTTATTAATTTTTTTTTTTTTACGACAAACTTTAAAAAAGAAAACTGAAAAGTAAATCAACTAACTTTAAACTAAAACCTAAGAAAGTAAAAAATAAAATCTAACCTATACTAAAACTAAATCCAAAATATTAAATCTAAAAAAAAAAAAACCTAACAAATATTAACGCATATATATATAAACTAAAACTAACAAAATAAAATCAAACTAAACTAACAACCACTAGAATCTAATATTAAAGGCTATTAAAAAAAAAAAAAGGTAAATCTAAAATTAAAAAACTAAACTCTAACGCATGAAACTAAGACTAACAAAATGAAAACAAAATACGACTAAACTGAGTAAAAAAAATCGATTTTACAGTTTAAACTAGATCCACGCAATCCAAACGCGTACATACATAACAAAATCGATTTTCATTAACGATTAAACTATGCAATGCCAGACTCAACACATCGATTTACCTGTGCCCAGCGTATGTAGGTTTTACTTGCGTTTTTATTTTTGTGCTGCAGGTGATCAGTCACGCGGGTCTGAATGCCGGATGGCGGCAGTAAGAACACCCACGCAAGACAAAGAAATCACCCACGCACTTACCTGGCCAGTGTATGTCATAAACTTTTTCTCACTGTGCGTTTCCAGGTGATATTCGAAGGCGGTAGATGGATGCAAGTGGAACAAAACAAAGAAACTGCGTGCAAGCCCACGATAACTGTCTTAAAATCGTTTTTGTGTTTGCAGGTGAAACGTAGCTTCGATGACGATCTTTGCTGGCTCGTTTTACCACTATTTATTGCTATCCTTTGTGCGTGGGTACAACGGGCTGAAGGCTGACGTGGAGCTTTTGCAGTGTGTGGGCAAAGTAGAAGGATAGATCACAGTTTTGCATGGATGCCCAGGACAAGGGTTGCAGAAGAAAAGGAAACCCCAGGCAGTGGACACAATGAGAAAATTGTTGTCAAATAAAGCCCCTGGATTTTCAGATTACACTTTGGATAAACCTTCAGAAATTGCCAGAAAACCCTGCAATTTGCGAATAGAAAAAACAAGTACCCGAAAAATATATGCAAATATTTAAGCTAAATCCCTGAAAACTGGATCAAAATTTCAAAATTATAGCTCTACAGAAGCTAGATTTATCAGTTATTATTGAATTTTTTTTAGAAAACTTCAGATTGCTAATGAAATGCTTTAGAAATCTCTCATGCAAATAATAAAATAAACTAAATGATTGACCCAGGATCAAAACTAGCTGGGCCCTGCTAAAAATGCTTGTGGGAGTTGGCTGGTTCAGTGGAGAACTTCCCCTAACGCCCACTGATCTTCTTCAACAAGATATTCCTGCACAGCTCACTTTAACCATCAATAAAGAGAGAAAAAACAGTACTAGATCTCAAAAGGCAATGGAAATACCTGCCATTACTTTAGAAACCCTAATACCATTCAAACCCTAGCATGTGAACAAGCTACCTATGCTCAACAATACTCTTCATTAAGCTGTTATTAATGGCTGAAAATTAAAATATGTAGAAAATGAAATGGCTCACAACACTTCAAGAGAGTAACACCAGCAAGCTTATGACCCCAAAGTCTTTCTTTATTAGCACCAGAAAATATTTACAAGAGAGCTTCTTCAGCCAAAACTCAGATCCAAATGTCTTCCTCTCAAATGACCCCTAGCACCCTATTTAAAGGAAAAAATCCCAACGGCTAGTTTGAGTGATCCATGTCAAAACGATCTCGACCGTCGATGAGGATCAAGACATCTCTTAATCTCATCCGTCGAATTTTTTAATGCATTAAAAAATTGAAATTCTCAAAATATTATTATTTTTATTTTTTTTAAAGTTTTTTATTTATATTTTTTTAATTATATATTATTTTATTTTTTATCTTTTATTTTTTAATTATTTTTATTATGATCATCAAAACATAAGCCTTTGGAAAAATTTCCCTAGGACCTAGGACTTAAGACGCATGAGGGGATTTAACATTTCCTAACCCTCAAGACACTTTTCATCATGACTTTTACAACTTTACATCTCAAGGGGAAGAACCCATTTGACATAGACCCTCATAAACCATCCAGTTCTGCGACCAAACATAATCTAGCAGATCAACACTCTAGGATTCTCCTAAGACTCTAATGATAAAATTCATTCCGGCTTTGGGGTCAGGTTGAAGGAAAACTCTGCCGATCATGGATCGGTGAGACGAAAAACCTTCCGAAGTGCAGATTATCACTAGAAAATTAGTTCCACCTAGGCAAATTACATATATGACTCAGCTCTGCTAAGATTATTTACAAATAAAAATGCAAACTAGATTTACAATTTAATATAATCAAGGACGACGATGACTGTCGAATGGCACGGACATGTCGATCAAGCGCTATCCCTTTTTGCGAAGAAAAAAGGGGGTGTACTGCTATGGGTGGTTGACACGCAGTGGTTAACAGTGCTAATGTAGCCAAGGACACTATTCTTGACGTGTACTTTTGGTCACAGGTTAAATATGTTTTGCAAATCACCAAACCAATTTATTACATGATCAAGTTTGCATATTTAGATCGACCAATAATTGGGGAGGTGTATGAGCAAATGGATAGCATGTTGGGGCAGATTAAAGACATTGTTGAGCTTAGAGATATCACCTTGTACAATTATATTCGTGCAGAGGTGGAAAACCGATGGGAATTGCTAAATGTTCCATTGCATGCATTACCATATGTTTTGACACCTAAATACTAGCATCCATCATGGCTTTCAACACCAACACTTGGGGGGGAGCAAGAGAAAACCACACCTAGATCCAGAGGTTCACAAAAAATATATGGTTGGATTGAGTAAATTAGTCCCTGATGAGGAGGCTGCCATGGTACGGAGACTGTTGAGCAACTATACACTTATCATTGGTCCATTTGGGAGCATGCATGCAATTAGGGATCGAGACTTTTTGTTCTCTTGAGTGGTGGAACATGCATGGAGGTGCCACTCCACTTCTACAGACTTTGGCATTGCATGTGTTATCACAAGTGGTAAACACTTATTTTGCAGAGAGGTGTTGGAGCTCTTATTCTTTCATCCACAGTGTTAAAAGGAACAGGTTGAGTTTAGATTGGGCAGAGAGCTTGGTTTAGGTTCATTACAACTTGCGATTGTTTTCCCATTATTGTGATGCTGTAAAGCATAATAAAGACCTTAAGGTTTGGGATAGGAATCCAGAGGAGCCCAATTTGGAGGATGGAGTGTTGCGATTAGAGCAATTAGAGGATGCTCTTTTCCAGGTATGTCTATTGTGGTATGAATTTCAAAATTCAGTCAATAAGTGTTATGTCCATTGAATTCAAATGTGTCAATTTTGCTTATAAAGCATTTCTCTAATTCTTGTTTTTAATTTTTTTTGTACGATTTTTTTGAGTGATTCCAGGATGATGATGTTCAAGTTGAGATGCCACCCCCATCTGGTCCCCTAGTTCTCAGGTTCCATGGTTCAACACCAACAACAGGGGGTTCATCTTCATTAGTTTCAGTGCCACAACTTCCATAAGCACCATCTTCTCCATTGCTCCCACATGGAGGCCCACCTCCACGTTCTCTTCGTTGTGGAAGGAGGAGAGATTAGTAGATAGATTCACAATTTACTACTTTTGTGTACAAATTTATAGGGTAAGTTCCTCAGATAGAACACCAAAGGACACCGCTCACAAATAGATCACAGATCAATACGCCGGTATTCTTGATGTGGTTAAAACCTTCAAAGATGAAACAGTCCACGACCTAAGCCAACACGGCCACTTCACGTAATTTATTAATAAAAGAAAGAAAATTTACATAAGCTTCTCTCATGAATGGTCACCCTACAAATGACCCTCCATGCTCTTTAAATAGAGATCATAGACCAATCGGGTGTTAAGCCATGGAACAAGTGTCGGTAATATCGAGGAGAGAATGAACCATCGGATCACTTAATGTCTAGAACATATCATGACCGTCGGATTGTAAGTTACACAAGTACATGGTAAAGAAACACACTTTACCTAACTCTACACTAGACCAAGTTATACTTAACTATTTCCTATGTGTCGGAATATCCTAACATCCCCCCTTAAGAACAACTTGGGATAGGATTGAAGGATGTACAATATGACACAATAGGAGAAGGAAGGAGGCATTAGAGGCTATCCCCCCTTAGTGACAACTTCCTCAACTCCAACCATAAATTGAAGTTTAGTAAACTTCGCCTCTGTGAGAGCCTTTGTAAAGATGTCTGCAACTTGATCATTGGTTGAACAACATTGCACTTAAAGAACATGGTCATGAATGAGGTTTCTGATGAAGTGCATGTGTAGTTCAATGTGTTTGCTGTGCTGATGTTGGATTGGATCTTTGCATAGTTGAATGGCACTTTGATTATCACACCAAAGTGTAGTTGGATGTTACTGCTAAAAGCCAAACTCTAATAGGATCTGATGAAGCCACAGGGCTTCCTTACTAGCTTCTACGACGCCACGATACTCTGCTTCTGTTGAAGAAAGTGAAATGACACTTTGTTCTTTGTTTCTTACAAGCCCATGTAATAGGTCCAAAACCAAGAGTGAAGACATAACCTACAGTAGACTAACGATCATTAGGGTCACCAGCCCGATCGGAATCAGTGAAATCAACCAATAGAGGAGATGCTTCTACACTGTAATGAATCCCAAACTGAACTGTACCTCGTACATAACGAAGTATTCTTTTAGCTGCTTTCCAATGACTTTCATGTGGGTTTTGCATAAACCAAGAAATAAGGCCAACAACAAAGGAAAGGTCAGGATGGGTATGGGTCAGATACAAAAGCTTTCCTACAAGCTGACGGTATAAGGTAGCATCAACTTTAGGGGAAGTACAAGTGACTGAAAGTTTGACTCCAGACTAAAAGGGAGAAGGGGTTGGCTTACAGTATTCCATGTGAAAGTAGCATAGAAGATCACATGCATACTATGACTGGGAAAGGGAAATACCTTCCTTGGATTGCAAGACTTGAAGACCAAGAAAATAATGCAAGTGTCCTAAGTCTGTCATTTCAAACTTCTTTTTAAGGCTGGACTTCACATGGTTTATAAGGTTGGGATCACTACCAGTAAGGATAAAATCATCAACATAAAGAACAAGAATGATAAGTGACTTACCCACTTTCTTGGTGTAGACAATATTGTTAGAATGACGCCTAGAAAATCCAGTATCTAAAAGAAATCTATCAATTTTGGCATACCAAGCCTGAGGGGTTTGCTTGAGACAATAAAAGGATTTCTTAAGCCGACATACAAGGCTGGAGTCTATTTGTATAAAGCTAGGAGGTTGTTCCATATAGATTTCTTCATGCAAGTCCCCATGTAAGAAGGTAGATTTAACATCCTTCTCATGGACTTCCCATTTGAAAGAGGCAGCAAGGGAAAGAACAAGGGGAGAAGGTTTCGGTATAGTCAATGCCTTCAACTTGTGAAAAACCCTTAGCAACAAGATGAGCTTTATGTTTATCAACTTTTCCATTTGGTCCATACTTGGTTCTGTAAACCCATTTGCATCTAACAAGTTTTATTCCCTTTGGAAGAGGAACAAGATTCCATGTATCATTTGCCAATAATGAACGGTATTCTTCATTCATAGCTGCATCCCAATTTCAATGGCCTGAAGCTTTTACAAAGGTGTTAGGATCATAATTTGATGAAGCTTGAGCCAGTAAAGAAGAGGCTCTATCGAATTGAGAACGTGTACATTGCTGATACCATGTACGAATTTATAGGGTAAGTTCCTCAAATAGAACACCAAAGGACACTGCTCACAAACAGATCACAGATCGATACACTAGTATTCTTGACGTGGTTAAAACCCTCAAAGAGGGAAAAAATCCATGGCCTGAGCCATGGCAGCCACTTTAGGCAATTTATTAATAAAAGAGAAAATTTCTATAAGCTTCTCTCATGAATGGTTACCCTACAAATGACCCTCCATGCTCTTTAAATAGAGATCATGCACCAATCGAGTGTTAAGCCACGTATCAAGTGTCGGTAATATCGAGGAGAGAATGAACCATCAGATCACTTAATGTCTAGATTATATCGTGACCGTCGGATTGTAAGTTGCAAAAGTACATAGTAAAGAAACACACTTTACCTAACTCTATAGTAGACCAAGTTATACTTAACTATTTCCTATTTGTCAGAATATCCTAACATTTTGTCATAGATTAATCATTAGACTGGTAGGCTTGTTGTGAATTTGAACCTTTTTGTCTTGGTGTTGGCCAAGTGGCCTATTTTGTAAACATTATTATTTGAATTTTGGACATGACTAATTTTGACAGTTGCTCACTTGCTAGATAATATGCTTTATGTTTTATGTTTTATGATATGCTTAAATGTTTTATGTTTTATAACATGCTTAAAAATTTGATGTATATTTGTAATTGCTAGAATATAGATGGTTGATGCTCGAATAATTAATCATTGATGTACAATGGAATCATTGATGCCATATCTATCTTGATTTATATAAAAATATGCATGTTTTCATGTCTTCTACAACTAATTTGGTATTTGGGATGTTTGTTTTGAATATAAATGCAATATATATATATATATATATAGTAGACGCTTCGCTTCCTAGATTTTTGGAAAATGACGCTTCCGGGTCCCCGTTTTATCCCCACTTCATGCAACATTGGTCTAAACAAGGTAATGTGAAAATTTCTGAATCTTACAAACCAAAAATCCTACTGCAGTAAACTGATTTGCATTACCTACTTGTGTTCTTCAATTTAACAAGTCATTTTCAGAAATATTCAAAAAATACTAATGCAAATACACTGCAACCTACACCAATATACAAATCAAGTACTAAAAAATAAGTGAAACAACCACAAAGGACACACTTATTTTTGGACTAAACGTCCCCAAAAAAACCTGGTGTGGGAAAATCGGTGCAGCAAATATGAGGGTTTTATTATTAAGCAGGTTTTTGAATACAACTAGGGTTCAAAATCTGGCTCACTCAACAGAAAATAAGCCCGGCAGAAGTACCTCTATCTGGAGACAGATATTTTGGCAAATCCAACAATTGGATGAACAAACCCCACAAGTGACTGGGTTGTCCCCAGTGCTGCGCAGCGATGGCTGCTCCCAACTTTGCGTTGGAACTGCGTCACCTCCTCTAGGTGTTGCATCACCCTCCTAGTGAGACTTCCCGACTCAAAAATCGATCTGTTGAACTACTGCTCGATCTGCCTCACAGAAACCCTAGTGTTGCCTCTAAGTGACTGCGTCCGCTCCTCTAGCCTCGGCGTCACCCTTCTGGAGCTGCGTTGTCTCTCCCTAGTGTTGTGCTACCTCTCTGCTATGTATTCTCGGCCTTGGACTAAAGTCCCTCTGCTGAACTGCCCCTCTTTGCACTAGAAGCTTACTTTGAAATTCTCAACAAACCACACCCCAAAATTTCGAATTAGCTCAAGTGTTGCTCTCTGTGTGTGTGTCTACAACTGACCCCAAGCCTCCCTTTATACTTTTCCTGTTGAGAAATCAACAACCGTGATCTAATCTCGAATCAATGGCTAAGATTAAATTAGACTTGATCCTCGTCTCTTAGAAGCTTCTCACCCATATTTTCATTAATACCCATTAATATTTTATTTTCCTAAGTTTAGACTTAGAAACCCCATTAAAAATATTAATTATTTTAATAAAATACAATTCGCGTGGAATTTCTCCAAACAATTTCTAGCTCTTGCAGATCTCATGTGTTGTAGCTCCTCCACAAAATTTCAAAGCTAGAGCACATCCAATGCTACACAAAAATCAACATTCCCTCTTAGCGAGGAATGTGCTCTAGCAATACTTCCCAGTAGAATTATCATACTAATCCACGACATCGGTCCTCTGCACCGCTGATGCTCGACCTGCTGCAATCTGTACTGCTACCCATGACACTGCAACTATCATTGCTAAATATGTACTACAACTCCCTCTCAATATGCTGTGTCATGCTGCCTATAGCACTGCCACTGCTAACTGTTGCACTGCAACTCATTTTCTAAGAAGTAAGAAACTGAAAATCCACCCAAAATCTGACGTGTTGGTCAGTCTGGATGCCCCGTGACGTTGAAGCTACCTCTGTTGCTAATTTGTGCTAACCCTCTGATGCTATTGCGCTGTTGTTGTATCTGCTCTATTGGCCTGAAACTGCACTGTCTCACGGGACAACTGTCTTCACACAAATTTTCCTTTGTCCTTTCGCCGATGGCTTCAATCCTCTTTGATTTGCAATCGCTCTGATACCATGTGAAAATTTCTAAATCTAACAAACCAGAATCCTACTGTAGTACACTGATTTGCATTACCTACTTGTGTTATTCAATTTAACAAGTTATTTTCAAAAATATTCAGAAAATATTAATGTAAATACACAATAGCCTACACCAATATACAGATCAAGTACTGAAAAATAAGTGAAACAAAACATCCCCAGAAAAACCCAGTGTGGGAAAACCAGTGCAACAGATATGAGGGTTTTATTATTAAACAGATTTCTTAATACAACTAGGGTGCCAAATCTGGCTCACCCAACAGAGAATAAACCCAACAGAGGTACATCTATCCGGGGACAAATATTTTGGCGAATCTAGCAATTGGATGAACAAACCCCACAGGTGACTGCATTGTCCCCAGTGCTGTGCAACGATGATTTCTCCCAGCTCTGCGCTGGAACTGCGTCGCCTCCTCTAGGAGATATGTCACCCTCCTAGTGAGCCTTCCTGGCTCAGAAATTGATCTGCCTCTCAGAAACCCCAACGCTGCCTCTAAGTGACTACGTCAACTCCTTTAGCCTTTGCGTCACCCTTCCGGAGCTGCGTTGTCTCTCCCTGGTGTTGTGATGCCTCTCTGCTATGTATTCTTGACCTTGGACTGAAGTCCCTTTGCCGAACTACCCCTCTCTGTACTAGAAGCTTACTTTGAAATTCTCAGCAAACGCCCCAAAATTTCGAATTAGCTCAAGTGTTGCTGTGTGTGTGTGCGTTCTCCAACTAACCCCAAGCGTCCCTTTATACTTTTCCTATTGAGAAATCAATGGTCATGATCTAATCTCTAATCAACAACTAAGATTAAATTAGACTTGATCCTTGTCTCTTAAAATCTTCTCACCCATATTTTTATTAATACCCATTAATATTTTAATTTTCCTAAGTTTAGACTTATGAACCCCATTAAAAATATTAATTATTCTAATAAAATACAATCTGGGTGGAATTTCTCCAAACGATTTCTGGGTCTTGGATATCTCATGTGTTCTAGCCCCTCCACAAAATTTCGGAGCTAGAGAAAATCCGATGCTACCCAAAAATCAACAAGTAAGTGATATTACACGAAAGGGATTGGATAAATGAGCCATTTTCTTTTCTTTCCTACAATATAGCATATGAAAAACATGTGAAACACGAAGCTAAATCCCTTGAACTAAACAAAAATTGGACAATATAGATTAAGAAACCTTTTTTTCTTGGCATGTCTTTTCCCTTTCCCATGCTTGCCCTTTCCCCTTCTATGGCTTAAGCTAGCTCTTGAGTCATCCCATTCATTTAAGGTGTGATACATAGTTTTTCTCTGAAACTATTTGTAATAGTGTTGCTAACTCAAGCATGGCCCAACATTGAGTCCCAAGCTAATTCATACATTTGGTGGTTCCTCATGGTTTAAACCCACTATTAATGGGTTATAAGATCCCTTGTTCTACCCTTTTTATTTTCTTCTAGTAGAATTTCCCAACCTAGATCCCTCCTCCTCTTTGCCTTCTTGGTTTCTTTACCCTCTCTTTGATTGATCTTAAATGATCATATGTTAAACTGAAGTAGAATTGATTAATGCCAACAGTGAATTGAATGTTAACTTAAAGTGCTTTAACCATGAGAAATGCTTGAAAAGGGATGAATTGACGACAGTATTAAAACATAAGCAAGATGTAAACAGAAGTGAAAAACAACAAAAACACAGCGATACCAGATAGCAAGATTGATTATGGAGTTCGTCCCTGATGGACTACGTCTCCGGGTCCACTTCCAAGATGGGCGGTCGCTTTATTAGGATTGAATCCGAGGAGGTCGATTACATAGCAAATTAATCAGACTGATTGTGCATGTAGGCACTTTTGGTCACTGTCACAAGGAAACTCTCTGAATTAGATTTCCAACACCTGTCACAGTTCCCAATTCTAACTCTCGATGCTCCTGTTCCACTGAAAACAAAACTGCCTATATCCTCTAGAATCTGCATACAAACTATCAAAACCACTCTCCCCCACTCTTCAACGAGCCAACTGTCTTTATAACCCTCCAGATGCACTCTAACCTCCTTAGGCTGAGTTTAGGAGTGAATAAGCTCGAATTAGGGTTTTAGTTTCAAGAATTAATGTCACTTAATGACATTTAGGCCTAGGTGTATTAAAATATCACCATTCTGAGTCAAAAACCCACCTAAAACCTTATAATAGCCCGAAGACTGTTAGTGGTTAGCTAACAGGGTGGAGGCATTGACAACAGATGTGACTAGATGGATTTATCCCGCGGTTAGGGCTCCGGCGGTTCCGTTGATTGTTTGCTGTAACAGTTGGCGGTTGTGGCTAACCTGGTGCTCACATACCACCATCAACCTTGCCTAACTGTGACTGTCCACCAAACGGCGGAACCAACCCTGACTGTGTGGTGAATACGTTTCTGTTCACATGTTGACTTTCACTCCGTTGCGGTCAGGCTCCGATTCTAACCCAGATGGTTAACCTAGACACTTGCTACCCAAAGTTGTGATCCATTCACATGATTATGGTCATTGTCGCGGTTCTGATGCGGTTAGGGAACTGTTGAATGCATTTTGTAATGTTTTATGTGTTTATACAATGGTTTGTATTTTCCATGGCCGAATAGTTTGAATACATAGGTTTAATGCATTTTAATGCATGGCTTCAGGAATAGGTTAGGGTTTAGATGTATTAGGTTTGAATTGTATTTTGTTTCACCATAGATGTAACATAGGTTTTATCACAAAGTCTTAGGTGTTAGGTTTTACATTAGGTTTACTTTTAGGGCTAGTACTTAGGTTAATGTATTACATCACTTTGATTTTGATACTAAAATCCATGTGCAACAAATTGTCACAGTGTGACATAAACCCACAAGACGACCTGTTCCATCTTTGACAACCAAACCCCAGCGGAACTGACGACAACCATATGTCCATTGTCGACAACCAGTTACAAAAAACCATATCAACCATTGACATCACCGATGGAACTGAAACCAACACCGGACAACCTGAACTATAAATATCACTATCGAAGTTGAAGAAATTGGACACTGAATGCTGACGACAAATACTGGCGACATTGATTAAGTTCAAGACCTCATCGACCAATGATCATTTGACGATCACTTCGACGTTGAACCACTGAAGACTCTACTCATGTTGGACTGACAAGATCCTCTTGGATCAATCCTCTCCACTTGAAAGCTTTTGGACCACAAAAGTTTTGACTAGACAGATAGTAGATGAGGGTAGAGCTCCCTCACTCTCCACCTTGCCCTGATGATGTACCAATACATTTGATCAACCACCTGAAAGTGATGGCCCTAATGACGTTGATCATGGCACATTTTGAATCTGTGAACTTTTCCATCCATCTTGAAAAGAGGCTTCAAAATTGTTTGAAACATGAAATGGTGATACAATACAAGAAAAATGTAACATTGACTTTCCCCAATACTGACCTGTATCCCTGTAACTTATAACTCCAAAACTTGGACTGAAATGATACATTCTGACATTAGAAAGAGGAGCTTTGGATATCAACTGTAACTCATGTTGTAATTCCTGCTTATGAGTAAGTTGTTTGGGTTCTTTAAATAGAACTAAAAAAATTTCTACCTTCTTGACCAAACTATCTTTAAACTGGGACTCATAACTTGAACAAACATCATGTCGATTCTTATGTTGTTCCTTTACACACATGATTACAAATCTCTTATTTGAACTTATTAATCGCTTCATCTGATTAGCAACAACTAAATTCAAGTGAGTTTTACTTTGATGTGCCCTGACAATAAATTCAACTCCATCTTTCTTAAGGTGATATTTATGCTCTCTCCTATAAAATACTGCACCACGATCATAAAGATGACTTCCTAAGACAACTCCACATATGTCTACTGGAACCACATCTAATTCCACTTCATCAGTGTAATTAGCTGTAATGGCAAATCTTAATCGACACAGTTTTGTGACTTTTATCTGAGTTGACTTATTTAGCCATCCTAATGGGTAAGGTCTTGGATGATTTCGTGTCTCCAAACCCAAGTTCTTAACTAAATATTTAGATATTAAATTTGCTTGTGATCCACTGTCAAACATTGTATCTATCTTTGTGTGCATAGAAGTTATCCTTATGTTAAATAGCTCAACTCTTTTATCCTCATTTGAAGGATTTATGTTTGATGAAGATGCAATAGTATTCGAACTAGAACCAGTGTCAGAAGGTTTACCTGTCGAAACTATGGCAGTTATCCTCCTTTCATCACCTGAATCGGAGCCTAGATATTGTTGGATTGCTGCATTTGCTTTCTTGTCATCCTCCTCCTTAAGGAACTTTTTGGGCTTAAGTTTTGGATGAAGTTTCCAACACCTAGATTATCATGACTGATTCTCTGCCAATGAGAACAAGTAGGTCTTTCCTTCTAAGCTGTCGTTGATTTCTTTCTCTTCGAATTATTCTTCCCCTTATGTCATTGGAATCCTTGATTTCCAACTCTTTGGATGATTGCGTGAAATTTGAATGGTTTTCCATTTGATTCAATATGAATGGCTTGAACCCACACTTCATCAAAGTCATCAGGATTAAACATCAATAATGTATGCTACAAATATGAATGTAAATTGCCGATGTACTTTAATAAAGTTTCACGTGTATCCAATGAAATACCAAGAGCTAATGCTTTCTTTCTGAACTCCTGAGTAAACTCCTGAACACTCTGCCCTTTACCTTGCCTCAAATGTTGCCAATCAATAACAGCTTGCTGCATGTATCCTGAAGGATATAATTGTTTCCTAAGAGCTTTTAAAAACTTAGACCATGAAGTGATGACTTTACCTTTTCGCTTTACATCCATCTGAGTTTTAATTTCCCACCAGATTAAAGTTGTTCCCCCCATTCTAAGTGTAGCTAACTGAATTTTCATTTTATTGTTAGAAATGTTTTGAATACGACAATACACTTCTAACTACTTAATCCAATTAGCTAACTTTTTGGGATTCATTTCGCCATCATAAATAGGTAACTCAAATTTTACATCAAGTTTCAAAAGAGATGTTTTCTTAGGTTTCTTTTTTGTTTCAGATTCTACACTGGAAGAAGAAGAATATGATGATGATGATGGAGATGATAGAGGTGAAGGAGGTTTATCAGCCTTGCCTTTACCTTTGTCCTTCTTCGATGTCTTTGAATAAGAAGCTATATCTCTAGCCTTCTTATCTTTATAAAGTTCTCCCAACATCTGTTGCATGCTCAAGAATGCTTGCTGAAATTGTTCCTCGCTCATCTTAGTTTCAGGGGTTTCACCTGCATCAGAACCTGTCATAGTTGACTTATGAGCGACTCTTCACTTCCCATTCTCTAGATCAATCTCCTGAAGTTTCCTTCTCCACGTTGCGACTTTGACCTGGTTAACATTCACTCGCAAAATTATACAAATGCAACCTGGCTCTGGTACCAAATTATATGATCTAAAATGATCATATGTTAAAATGAAGTAGAATTGATTAATGCCAACAATGACTTGAATGTTAACTTAAATTGCTTTAACCATGAGAACTGTTTGAAAGGGGATGAATTGACGACAGTATTAAAACATAAGCAAGATTTAAACAGAAGTAAAAAATAGCAAAAACACAGCGATACCAGACAACAAGATTGATTACGGAGTTCGTCCCTAAAGGACTACGTCTCCGGGTCCGCTTTCAAGATGGGCGACCGCTTTATTAGGATTGAATCCAAGGAGGTCGATTACATAACAAATTAACCAGACTGACTGTGCATGCAGGCACTTCTGGTCACTGTCACAAGAAAGCTCTCTGAATTAGCTTTCCAACGTCTATCACGGTTCCCAATTCCAACTCCCGATGCTCCTGTTCCACTGAAAACAAAACTACCTATATCCTCCAGAATCTGCATATAAACTCTCAAAACCACTCTCCCCCACTCTTTAACGAGCCAACTATCTTTATAACCCTCCAGATGCACTCTAACCTCCTTAGGATGAGTTTAGGAGTGAATAAGCTAGAATTAGGGTTTTAGTTTCAAGAATTAATGTCACTTATTGACATTTAGGCCTCGGTGTATTAAAATATCACCATTCTGAATCAAAAACCCACCTGAAACCTTATAATAGCCCGAAGACTGTTGGATTAGCTAACCAGGCGGAGGCACTGACAGTAGATGTGAACAGATGGAGTTATCCCACGGTTAGGGCTCTGGCAGTTCCACTGACTGTTTGCTATAACGGTTGGCGGTTGCGGCTAACTCGATGCTCACATACCACCGTTAACCCTGCCTAATTGTGACTATCCACCAAACGGTGGAACCAACCCTGATTGCGCAGTGAATACTTTTCTGTTCACATGTTGACTTTTACTCCGCTGCAGTTAGGATCTGATTCTAACCCCGACGATTAACCTGGACACTTACTACCTGAAGCCGCGATCCGTTCACATGATCTTGGTCATTGTCGCGGTTCCGATGCGGTTAGGGCAATGTTGAATGCATTTTGTAACGTTTTATGGCCGAATGGTTTAAATACATAGGTTTAATGCATTTTAATGCATGACTTTAGAAATAGGTTAGGGTTTAGGTGTATTAAGTTTGAATGGTATTTTTTTTCACCATAGATGTAGCATAGGTTTTATCGCAAAGTCTTAGGTGTTAGGTTTTACATTAGGTTTATTTTTGGGGCTAGTACTTAGGTTAATGTATTACATCACTTTGATTTTGATACTAAAACCCATGTGCAACAAATTGTCACAATGTGACATAAACCCACAAGACGACCTGTTCCATCTTTGACAACCAAACCCTAGCGGAACTGACGACAACCATATGTCGACGACCAGGTACAAAAAACCATATCGACCATTGAAATCACCAGTGGAACTGAAACTAATGCCAGACAACTTGAACCATAAACATCACTGTCGAAGCTGAAGACACCGGACACTAAATGCTAACAACAAAATACTTGCAAAACTGATTAAGTTCAAGACCTCATTGACCAATGATCATTGATGATCACTTTGACATTGAACCACTAAAGACTCCACTCATGCTGGACTGACAAGATCCTCCTGGATCATTGATTAATGGCCCCCCTTGGGCCTTATCTCTGAGTTAGATTTATGTTATTGTTGAGCCCTCTCTTATTCCCTTGAGCCCCCAAGTTTTTCTCTTGAGTATGTATTGGATTGTCTTGGGAAAGAATCCCTCTTGTTCCTTTCCTTTTGTGGGCCTCCCTCGTCCCCCCCCCCCCCCACACCTTCCTTGGGTGGTGTTAAATTTACATAACAATGGTATGTTCTATGCTTTAGCACAATTTACTTCAATATTTCTTATCAGCCCAATGACAATTTCCAATTATATCCAGTAGCAATCACATTAACTTAAACACATTGACAGTAAATGCAGATAGAACATAAAAACATGTGCAGAAGACAAGCCAAGGCAAGAGGACACAAGATGTGGTGGATGCCAGGGAAAAACCCTAATGTGGGGAACTCTTTGATCAAATCTTCTTATTATTCTTCAGTAGAGAGAGAGAGTACAAATATCAAATTAACTTGCCCAAAATAGTCCTGTCAAATCAACAGTCAATAACAGTCAACTGCAGCCCTAACCAGAAAGTCAACGGTAGTCAAAGAAACTCCAAAATGTCCTCTAAGCAACTTATTCAACAACAGATAAATTCGGCCTTCCAAGTGGGTCAAAGTCAACCCAAAACAAATCGGTCAAACCAATCAAAGGAGAGAAAACCTTGTTGTAAATTCTGCAGTCAAATCTGAAGTCAACTCGGTCAGCATGTCCCAAACACCTCGAAAATTGTGTCAATCATTGCGGCCTCCAAAAATCGAAATTCTTCCCACAAGAACAAAGTCAACGCTATCTTGTTTCCTGAAATTTTCAGCTAGCAAACTAACCCATAAATTTGTCTTCCTTTCACACGTGCGAAGTAGAGAACGCTGCCTTCAAGCTGTACAAACCAATCAAGAGAGGAGAGAGAGAGATATGTGATGAGATGAGTGAAGCCCAAATGAGGAGAGAGGTCACTTCTATTTATACACTTCATTGATGGTGAGGAGACACATCTATTGGGCTTATGAGCCTACATTTGACTGAGGTCGACCTTGACAATTTGTGCATGAGGGAGAATAAATTCAAAATTCCATTTCTGTTTGTCAGAATGAGATGATCTTTATATCAAAATTGGACCTTTCAAAAAGAGGAATCCAATGAAATAATCATCTCCATCATATGATCTGTCCTAAAGTGGAATTTGGCCCTAGTTGCCAATTTTTAACACTCCCTCTCAACTAGAGAGAATTCCACCTGCCAATCCATCTGTCATCATCATGCCAACCTGTCATCTTGTACCATATCTGTCATCTGCTCTGCTCTGCTGAACCATGAAGTAATAATGAAGAAGAAGTGATTGAGAGTGAGACATAAGATCATACCACTCTCCATTAACAAAAGTCAGTCCTTGATCCCAGATCAAGTTGTTGAACACCATGCATCTTAGTCATAGGGAGTACGGCAGTACAAGATGCGTCCTTCAGTAGTGCTATGGTCCCTAACCATCTTTTCTCAACTATTGGCCAGATGAGAGGTACTTCCCATGAGTCTTGGACTCTATGGGTAGGATGTGTGATGGGGCATCGATAGGAAAAGGTGAACCACTCATCTTGTTCATATGCCATAGGAGAAGGTGAACCACTCATCCTATGCATATGTCAATCGTAGGGGAAGGTGAACCACTCACCCTGTATCTAGTGCACCACTAGGGGAAGATGAACCACTCACCCTATGGTCACTAATAGCTCCAAGAAGTACCCCAAGCCCCCAAGAGCTCCCAGACTCTGTGTCCAACTCATACGGGACGCTCATAGGAGGGTCATTCCACGACACCAAGTCTCTCTTGGAAGGTTAAGAATTTGACCTTCCCCAAAGGCTTCGTGAGAATGTTTGCGACCTGCTCATTCATCTTGATGCGTTGGAGCCTTATTGCTCCCCGTTTTACCATATCTCGGATAAAGTGGTACCTGATATCAATGTGCTTGGAGCGATCGTGGAACACGGGATTCTATGATAGGAAAATCCCACTCTGGTTGTCGCAAAAGATCACGGTGGTATCCAACATGTGCTCAAATAGCTCACTTAAGAGCTTCCTCAACCAAACAGCTTCACAACAGGGCATACTCGCAACAGTGTATTTGGCCTCAGTGGTGCTCAAAGCAACCAATTTTTGCTTCCTGCTCATCCATGATATAGAAGCAGACCCCAAAGAGAAGAAACACCTAGACGAGCTCTTATGATCCACCACACTACTAACCCAGTCAACATTTGAATATCCATGCAGCCTCATGTTCACGTCAATGTATCTTAGTCCATAGTGGATTGTGCCCCGAAGATATCTCAAGATATTCTTAACAGCAATCCAATGAATGTGATGAGGCTAGACCATAAATTAACTCAACGTGTTCACAACGAAGCATATGCCAGGACGGGAGTTGACCAAGAACATCAGGGCCCCCACAAGTTGATGATACTTGAAAAGGTTCACTAATCCGGGCCCAACAACACTTCCATATACCTTCTTAAAGTTGAGTTCCATCGGAGTAGTCATGGACTTGCAATCCACCATTCCACATCTCTCAAGTAGCTTCACAATGTATTTTCCTTGAGAAAGGAAAATATCACTTGGCTTTGTCAGCTTCCAGCCCTAAGAAGTAATGAATCGGTCCTAGGTCTTTCATCTCGAATTCGAAAGCCAACTCCTTGCATTGATGATTGAGAGGGTCATCACTTGTCAAAAAGAGATCATCCACATAAAGGACCAGAATGAGAGGCTTGTCCTTTTCAACCTTGAAGTATAGTTTCAGGTTAGCATAGCTTCATAAGATAGTTTTCAATCCTCTCATACCAAGCCCTAGGGGCTTGCTTCAACCCACAGAAGGATTTCTTCAACTTGCATACACATGTCTCACGATCTTGAACTTCGAACCCCTCGAGTTGTTCCACATAGACTTCCTCTTTAAGCGAACCATGCAAGAATGCAGTGTTGACATCCATCTGGTGTAGGCTCCATCCTGGCAAAGCAGTAAGGGCTATGATCGAATGGATGGTGGTATATCGGCAATTGGTGCAAATATCTCATCATAGTCTACTTCTTCCTTTTGAGAGAAGCTTCGAGCAACAAATCTGGCCTTGAACTTCTCAACACTCCCATCAACTCCATGTTTGATCTTGTAGAGCCATTTTTAAGTGACCATTGACTTGTCCTTGGGTTTAGGAACCACATCCCAGACATCATTCTTCATGACCAATTCATACTCCTCATTCATCGCATTCTTCCAAACTCACTGTTTCATGACTTCTTCGAATGTGCAAGGCTCAGTTTGTACAATGGTACTCATGGCAGCTAAGTACCCTTGGTACCTAGTTGGCTTCTTGCTTTCATGAAATGTCCCTCTCGGTGCAATGTTTCATTAGACGGAGGTTCATCATGCTTTTCTACATCAACGTCATCATTTTCCTTCCTAGGGATAGGAAGATCTTGGATCTTTCTAAGAGCAGAATCTTCATCGATAGTGACATCATGACTTAATTCCACTTCCCTTTGACCAGGCACATAGATTATATATGCCTTTGAAGTTTCACTGTAGCCCGCAAACATTCCTTTCTTCCTAGATGCATCTATTTTGTTTCTTTTTTCTTTTGGCACATGCAAATATATGGGACAACCAAAAATTCTAAAATGAGAAACATCAGGTTTCTTACTAGTGAAAACTTCTTCAGGTGTCTTGAACTCCAAAGCTTGATGTGGGCATCTGTTTTGGACATACACAATGGTGTTGGTAGCTTCTCCCATAAGAACTTCGGTAGACCTTGATCATGAAGCATAGCACGGGTGGATTCTATGATAGTACAATTCTTCCTTTTGGAAACACCATTTTGTTCTGGAGTATATGTAGTAGTGGTCTCCCTTTTAGTGCCAGCTTCTCTACAATAGTCTCTGAATTCATTTTACTCATATTCGGTTCCATTATCGGTCCTCAATATTTTGATCTTCTTCCCTATTTGATTCTCGACCAAGGCTTTTGAAAGAGAGGAAACATTTGAACACTTCATCCTTCTTCTTTAAGAAATAAATCCATGTTTTGCGAGAGAAGTCATCCACAAAAATAACATAGTACAAATATCCACCCAAAGATGTCACAGGCAACATACCTGATAGATCAGAATGGACCAATTGAAGAATATCGGTGCTTTGAGTTTCAATTGAGGGGAATGGTCCCCTTGTATGTTTTCCAGCTTCACAACCTTAACAAACACCTTCATGATCGAAGTTGAGTTCGGGCATACCTATGACCATCTTCCTTACATCAGGTAAGGCTTTGAAATGAAGGTGAGCAAATCTCCTGTGCCATAATTCAGATTGAAGAGAAGTATCACAAGTCATTACTCCTAACGGACTTCCTCCAACCTAATAGAGACCTTCAACCCTGAATCCAAGAGTGAATGCATCTCCTGGGTTCCTTTGCCAAACATGAACCTTCCCATCAATAAATGACACCTTCAAACCTTTATCTTCCATCACAGAAATAGAGACCAAGTTATTTTTTAGATCAGGTACATATAGTACTTCGTGTAAATGATGAGTTTGACCTTGATTTAAGTGGAGAGTAACAATCCCAATTCCTTTCATAGGATAAGTGGCATTATCCCCATGTATAATCTCCATATTCATCTTCTTTTCAATCAAGTTAGAGAGAGCTTCTTTGTACCTAGTGAAGTGACTTAAGGCACCACTATCAATCAACCGATGATCCAATGTATCCAGAAGAGAGCTAGTGGTGAGGGAAGAAATAAGATAAAATTATTTTTGCTTTACAACATTAACTTCTTCATACCTGGAGTTTCTCGACTTATTGGGAGGATGACCATTTCCATTTCGAGCAGCGAGAGAATTCCTCTTTCCTTTGTTGTTGAACTTGTTGTTCCTTTGATATCCATTGCCCTTGAAGTTGTTGTTGTTATTGTTGTCATCATCTCTTGGAGTATCCTTCTTGTGAGGACACTCTCTAGCGAAGTGGCCAAACCTATTACAATTGAAGCATCTTCCTTTTCTTCCTTTTTTGAATATCGGCTTGAACCCTTGACGTTGATTTCTTGAGCTAACATAGTTCTTCCTCTTAGAATAAGTGGAGAAAGCGGTAGGATTGTTTCCATTTTAGGGCTTGTCTCTTTCCATCATCCTTATTTCTTCTTGAGTGCATCTAGCCAATAATTCATCAAATCCTGGAATTTTGTCATTGTTGAGGATTGTGGTGTTGAGCACATCCCATTCTCTTGTAAAGCCTCCAAGTGCAATAAGAGTAAGCTCCCTATCACCAATGAATTCTCCAATAGATAGAAGATCATTCTTAATCTCGGTAATCCTCATGAAGTAGGATTGGATGGATTCTGCTCTATCCATCTTGATGTCTTTCAACTTGTTCTTGAGAAAGAGAACTTGATTAACATTATTTACTTTGAACTTCCCAACCATCTTGTCATACATCTCCTTAGATGTTTCCAAATCAAAAATATAGGCAACCAAAGGTTTGTGAATAGAATCAACAATAATTTTCTTAGCTTTAACCTCACCTTTCTTGTACTTTGTTTGTGCAGTTGTGGATGCACTTGAAGGAGGCTCCACTACTCTTCCTTTGACATAGTCCATGGCATCGTTTTCTTCGAATGTCAAATCTAGAGTCATCTTCCATACATGATAGTCAGGTTTGTACTTAAGCTTGTCCTCGGATTTGAAGAAAGATGTAGTCGTCATGGGGACTAGTTCCAAGTCCTTGACCAACAACTTCCCTTAGTGATTTATTTTCCTTCACTCTTGCTTTTCCCTTAGATAACAATGGCATGTTCTATGCTTTAGCACAATTTACTTCAATGTTTCTTATTAGCCCAATGACAATTTCCAATTATATCAAGTAGCAATCACATTAACTTAAGCACATTGACAGTAAATGCAGATAGAACATAAAAACGGGTTCAAAAGACAAGCTAAGATAAGAGGACACAAGATGTGGCGGATGCCAAGGAAAAACCTTGTTGGGGCATTCGTTTTGATTTTAAAAGATTTTGATTATTTTGGCTTTCCATAGAACGAAGAGGAAACGAGTGGCGGCAGGAACGATCAGGTTGCAGTGAAGACAACTAGGGCGGAAAGCAGGAACATGCAGTTGCGGGGTGGTTGCGGCAAAATGTCAACAGAAGGCAAAGGCAGCCGAGCAGACAAGACAGATGAGAGGTAGCCAAGGGAAGGAATAGCCGAGTGGCAACTGGCAATCCAAGCGGCAGAGGAAATACAAAAGGAGAAACCTGTAAGGAGAAAGGGTTGTTGCTGCTGGGTTGGTTGGTTGCGACATGATAGAATAGGAGCGCCTAGATGCGGCCAAGTAGGGCCTCTAGGTTGAAGACTGAACCTCTAAGTCTGTCATAGGTATTTAGAGCCTATAATCGGGTATTCTTTGTAATCATCAAAGGGTTGGGAAGCCTTCCCGATGGGACGAACTGCCTTTAAATCTGGTCCATACAGTGCAAATCTTCGAGAAGTGGGCAATAGATTTCATTGGACCCACAACACCACAACCAAGACATTCATGCGCGAGATACATAATAACCGCCACTGAATATCTCACCAGATGGGCAGGAGCAACACCTGTCAAAGATTGTATAGCCGACACTGCCGTAAGGTTCATTTCAAGAACATAATTTCAAGATTTGGATGCCCAAAAAGCTTGACAAGTGACCAAGAAATGAAACCGTTGAGTCTCTTCTAAGGAATTTTATGATTCAACATCATAAAAGTAGTCCATACCATCCATAGGTCAACGGGTCTATCGAGACATTCAACAAAATACTGGAAAAGGGTCTCACGAAGATTATATCAGCTAATAGGGATGACTGGGATGAGAGAGTACCAACAACTCTATGGTCCTACAGAACCACTGTGAAAAGACTTCATAAACAAACAGCGTTTCAACTAGTATACAGGAAGGAAGCAGTGGTGCCAGTAGAGTTCATAATACCGATCATGTTCATTTCTAAAGCAACGAGAATGATGGACAATGTAGCATTGAGAGAAAGACTAAATCAACTAATGGAACTTGACAAATCCAGGTTCTTGGCCAAGTTTCACCAGTCAGTAGAGCAGAGAAGGCAAAAAGCTTGGCATGACAGGCACATTAGAAGGAAAACATTCAAAATTGGAGATCACGTATTGTTATACGACAGCAAGTTCCAAAAGTTCCCAGGTAAACTGCAGATGCACTGGCTGGGCCCACTCATAGTTGCGGAAATCAGAGATTTTGGAGCGGTAAGGTTGACGCAACTGGATGGAGATATGCTACAAGGTTGGGTAAACGGCGCACGCTTGAAGCCCTTCCACATGCCAATTAACTCAATCTCAAGTTGAAGGGGTCTCGGAAACGAGCCCGCAAGTAGGTAGGAGTTGATAAAGTATAGCTAAGTAATTTCAGGATCCATTTGAGTTTATGTCTTTTACGTCATTTTAATAGGAATAGGAAAAACGTCAATAAGGTTGCGGCAAAAATGTCATAGTACCACAACCCATTTGTGGTCGGGGGGGAATAGGTAGAGTTAAAGTCAATTGTAGGCACATGCTTTCCATCCCTTAAGTTACACGTAGGCAGACACTTTTTCAGTCTTTATGGTCACACGCTATATCCATCCTTTCAGCCATACCAGTAATCATTTCCATAATAAGTAACCAATAATGCAACTGTCAAGTGGGAGCCGTAAAATATTTTCCCGTTAGGAAAAGTTTAGTTAATAAATAACCTCCATCATGGTCAAATTAATAAACCATGCGGCCCACTCTGTCCTTTCCTAGTCCACGTCAGAAATGTCAAGTCTAGGTCAGTCGATGGTGGCAAAGCATGGTTAGGATACATGGGGAAAGTTGTCGTAGTAATTAGTTGCCAAAGTCTAATAAGAAAACATTGTGTCAAGCCCGGCCACTTAATTTGCAAGGATAATGAGGGAAGCTACATAATTTCAATTGCAGATAACAGAGAAAATCCAAGTCCGCTCTGAAGAACAGCAGCAGAAACGCAGAGCAATCGTGAAAGGAATTCTCTCAGCTCCACAAGATAAGCTAGATGAAAGAATTGAGCCGATGGAGAATCTATATGGAAAATACGATAAGTCGATCTTAGTCGACAATGACCTGACTGATTACTTCCAGTTTCCGACTCTAAAGAGGGAGGTCTACGCAGAAGAAATCCAGAGGGAAGATGACACCAGAACATCTAGAGTCAGGGAGGAATTCAGAGCATTGCAGAGGTCCACACTACTCAACTTGAGAAGTTTACTAGTCTTCGGCACCCATCTGGCTACAATGCAATGTACCAAATTACTAGCCAACAGAATGCATGGGGGGTCCCTGTGGCTCAACAGGGAGTACCCAATTCACGTAGACGTTATTCATCGTCTCACAGGGCTGTCAGCCGGAGGAAATGCAGTAAACACAACATTCCAGGCAGGTGCCAAAAGAGCAAAGAAGTAGGGAGAGGAGAACTATTATGCAAAATATGGAACGGAACGAGGCGGAAGGGAAGCAAAAATTGACATGATCAGAAAAATTGACATCAGATTCGCCTACTACATCATAGTAGGTAAGACCATGAGACACTTCGCGAGGAATGAATGCACTTTAGACGCAATTTCGGTTGTGGAGCACCGTTGCAATGAGGAGGTGCTCAACTGGTCTGCTTTCGTCTTAAATGAGCTCTTTGAAGCATGTGAAGATATTTACAGGCGGAGTACCAAATTTTTTTTTTTGGGTACATACTGATGTCCCTGGCGATGTAGAAATGGCAGCCACCAAGAGGGAGGGAGATGATGCTTATCGTTGAGGGACAACCGTTAACACTCCGGTACGAGCAGTGGAGAGCTTCAGGGGACCCGAGCACTAAAGAAGTTAATGAAGTAACTTTCAAAGAATGGTAGAGATGATGTTGATTACAATCAGGTCGACGCAGAGGATACCCAAACCTCTGCTAGATGAGTTTTCTAAGGAAATCTGGTTTGGAGCCTCGCATGGGCACACTTACCTTTGACCACGGTGTGTCCATCCTGACACCTTAAAGATGAGGCTACATAAATTTGTTTTGACTAAAGAGGCACTCCATAGTGAGATTGGATCGTGGTCGGGGGTCGCCTGTGAAATTATTGAGGGGAAGTACAAATATCTGTTCGGGGGCTTGAAGCCACAGTTGCAAGAGGGAGAAGCAGGGGAAAGCAACAGAAAGAGGTCAACTGAAGATGGCCTTCAACCGATGGTGCTACAAATGGAAGAGAAAATGTTTGCGCTGAGGCAGACAATCGCAAGTTTCGACAGGCAATCAGGTGAGGCTAACTAGCCATTGCAATTTCAAGGTTCCACGATGTTTTCTCCAATTATTACAACTCCGTTGGCTGTTGCAATCCCCACTGTGGGTGCTCGCACCCTATCCCAGCCAGTAGTCCCCAAGCCCAAAAAGAAAAGAGTCATTTGAAACTTGGCCGTTAAAAAGTCGAGAACTACCCCGACAATTCAAATCGTCGACCTTACTGATGAGGTCGGATAGTCAGTCTCTGCATCCCCAATAGTCGAAGAAATCACCCCCCACCACCTCCACTATCCTACCTCAGTTGTGGGAATCTTCCCCTCACATAGCCTCCACTTCCGCAACCCTGTCAGAAACCCTACCTTTTGGCACACAACGAGAAACTGTAGAAATGGAAGTTGAGTCAACAGAGTTGGTTAGAGGGGTCACCTCTGCCAGCGGCACCTAGAAAACGTTGCTAGTGTCTCTACTCTTTGGGTTGTACCCACTAGGAGAAAGGACCAACCACAGTTATTCTGCAGGATGGAGGGGATGAACCATAGCAATCACTTTTTCCTATAAATTTCTCGGTGGTCCCTAACCCTAATATCGTTCGCCCACCTCCTACTCTGAGAAATCCATCACCAGCAGCCTACCAATACAACATAATTTTCTAAAACCAAGCACAATGCAAGCTGACACCCTACAACACTAGTCTTCAGCACAATTATTTGCATTTATTCAGCAAGCAGCGCAAAGGGCCAAGAAGATACATGATGATCTAGCCAGAGAACATGAGCAACAAAGACAACAATTATAGGAGGTGACAAGAGGAAAGAGATCAATTGTGATGAGAAAATACAGATTTGCAAGCGCAAATTGACCAGGTAATGGAGAAATTTCAGTCATTATGGCTGACGATCATGGATGCAGACACGGAAGCTCCAAAGGATATTACAGCCTGCACACTGGCGAGCTGTTGCGACCATATCCAAGCAGCATGTTCAAATCTGGAAGCAACCAATGTTGATATGACGTAGAAATTAGAGACAAGAAGATCAGCGCTGCCAGACCTAGTCGAGATATATGCGAGGACAATTGATGGAAAAATTAGCGAGGTAGAAGCCAAAAAGCAAGCACTCGTTGATGCACTCGCTGGTGGGTATGCCTTGATGGACAAAGTTCACGACTGGTCGAGAAGCCTGGCATTGAAAAATCATCTAGTATACCCTATGAGAGAGGAGATACAGGTACTGTTCACCAATAGCAAGGATTGCATGGATTCTAACCAACTCCAACAAATTAATGAGCAGATCACCGCCATCCAAGCGCAAGTTGATCAGATTGAAGAAGAATCAGCGAGAACTAAAAAGGTGATAAGAGACCTGCGCCCATCGGTCCGTCTACAGGTTTTGGCTCTAAAGGAGGTTTGTAACAACAATGGAGAATAGTGGGACCATCTGTGAAGTCAAAGGCCAACTGTATTAACGTCCAATAAGGCCAAAGACTTCACTCAACAGGCTGACACGATAGAAGTATAATGAATTTAGGCAGCAAACGACCATTGTTGTTCCGGAGTTGGAGCCTTCACTTGAAAAGGAAGGATAACAAAAATAGGAAGGTGCAATGGGATCAGACACCACCCCACAAGTGATGGTCGAGACAATGGGAGCATTAGCTCATCATCCAACAGAATCAGTGTAGCCACCAACAGGAGCACCCACTGACACACCAACAGGGCCGACAGATCACAAAATGAATGGACTCGGGGGCGAGTCAAAGAATTATGGCCAGGGCTTTGTTGGGGCCTTCGTTTTGATTTTAAAAGATTTTTATTATTTTGATGATCAAACTCAGTCACCAACAGGGCCCAACCAAAATCAAAATCTTTTAAAATCAAAACGATTTCGTGCTCTGCCAGTCCTGTTGGTGTCTCAGTGGGTGCTCCTGTTGGGGGCTGCGCTGATTCTGTTGGTTGATGAGCTAATGGCCCCTTTGTCTCGACTGTCACTTGCGGGGTGGTGTCTGCTCCCATTGCACCTTCCTCTTTCTATTGCCCTTCCTTTTCAAATGAAGGCTCCAACTCCAAAACAACAATGGTCGTTTGCTGCCTCAATTCATTGTACTTCTAGAGGGTAGCCTCCCATTCGGTAATGATCGCGTGCCTATTGATTGAAGTCTTCGGCCGTATTGGACGTTAATAGAGTTGGCCTTTGACTTTGCAAACGGTCCCACTGTTCTCTGTTGTTGTTGCAAACCTGTTTTAGAGCCAAAACCTGTAGACGGACCGTTGGGCGCAGGTCTCTTATCACCTTTCTAGTTCTTGTTGGTTCTTCTTCAATTTGATCAACTTGCGCTTGGATGGCGGCGATATACTCATTAATCTGCTGGAGTTGGTTAGAATCCATGCAGTCTTTGCTACTGGTGAACAGTACCTGTATCTCCTCTCTCATAGGGTATACTAGATGATTTTTCAATGCCAGGCTTCCCGGCCAGTGGTGAACTTTGTTCATTGAGGAATACCGGTCTGCTAGTGCATCAGCAAGTGCTTTCTTCTTGGCATCTACCTTGTTGATCTTGCCCTCGATTTTCCTTGCATATATCTCGACTGGGTCTGGCAGCGTTGATCTTCCTGTCTCCAGTTTCTTCCTCATATCAGCATTGGTTGCTACCAAATTTGAACATGCTGCTTGGATATGGTCGCAGCAGCTCACCAATGTGCAGGTTGTAATATCTTCTGGAGCTTTTGTGTTGCATCCATGATTGTCGGCCATAATGACCATAATTTCTTTATTACCTGATCAACCTGCGCTTACAAATCTGTATTTTCTCGTCGTAGTTGATCTCTCTCCTCTGTCACCTCCTGCAGTTGTTGTCTTTGTTGCTCATGCTCTCTAGCTAGATCATCATGTATATTCTTGGCCCTTTGCACTGCTTGCTAGATAAATGCAAACAATTGTGCTGAAGACTAGTGTTGCAAGGTGTCAGCTTGCATTGTGCTTGGTTCTGGAAAATTCTATTGTATTGGTAGGCCACTGATTATGGATTTCTTGGAGTGGGAGGTGGACGAATGAATGGGTTGTGACTGTGGAGTGAACTAGGGAGTGGGAGGAACGATGTTAGGGTTAGGGAACACCAACAAATTTATAGGAAAAAGTGATTGGTACGGTTCATCGCCTCCCTCCTGCGAAATAATTGTGGTTGGTCCTTTATCCTGGAGTGGGTCCGACCCAAAGAGTAGAGACACTAGCAACGTTTACTGGGTTCCGCTGGCAGAGGTGGCCCCTCTAACCTACTCTGTTAACTCAATTTCCATTTCTATAGTTTCTTGTCGTGTGTCGGAAGGGAGGGTTTCTGACAGGGTTGCGAAAGTGGAGGTCGTGTGAGGGGAAGATTCTCGCGACTGAGGTAGGATAGTGGAGGTGGTGGGGGGGTGATTTCTTCGACTATCGAGGATGCAGAGACTGACTGTCCGACGTCATCAATAAGGTCAACGATTTGAATTGTTGGGGTAGTTCATGACTTTTTAACGGCCAGGTTCCGAATGACTCTTTTCTTCTTGGGCTTGGGGACTGTTGGCTGGGATGTGGTGCGAGAACCCCCAGTGGGGATTGCCACAACCAACGGAGTTGTAATAATTGGCTAAAACATAGTGGAACCTTGAAATTGCAAGGGCTGGTTAGCCTCACCTGGTTGCTCGTCGAAACTTGCGATTGTTTGCCTCAGCGTGAACATTTTCTCTTCCATTTGCAACAACATCGGGTGAAGGTCATCTTTAGCTAGCCTCTTTCTGTTGCTTTCCCCTGCTTCTCCCTCTTGCACCTGTGGCTTCAAGCCCCCGAACAGATATTTGTAGTTCCCCTCGGTAATTTTGCAAGCGACCCCCGGCCACGATCCAACTTCACTATGGAGTGCCTCTTCAGTCAGAACAAATTTATGTGGCCTCATCTTGAAGGTGTCAAGATGGACGCACCGTGGTCAAAGGTAAGTGTGCCCATGTGAGGCTCCAAACCATATTTCCTTAGAAAACTCATCTAACAGAGGTTTGGTTATCCTTTGTGTCGACCTGATTGTAATCAGCATCATCTCATACCATTCTCTGAAAGCTACTTCATTAACTTCTTTAGTGCTCGAGTCCCCCGAAGCTCTCCACGGCTCGTACCAAAGTGCTAACGGTTGTCCTTCAACGATAGGCATCATTTCCCTCCCTCTTGGTGGCCGCCATATCCTCATCGCTAGGGACATCAGTATGTACCCAAACAGGAAATTGGTACTCCGCCTGTAAAATCTTCACATGCTTCAAAGAGGTCATTTAAGATGAAAGTAGATTAGTTGAGTACCTCCCCATTGCAGCAGTGCTCTGCAACCGAAATTGCGTTAAGAGTGCATCCATTCCTCGCGAAGTGTCTCATGGTCTTACCTGCATTGATGTAGTAGGTGAATCTGATGTCAATTTTGTTGATCATGTCAATTTTTGCTCCCCTTCCGCCTCGTTCCGTTCCATCTTTTGCATAATAATTCTCCTCTCCTTGCTTCTTTGCTCTTTTGGCACTTGCCTAGAATGTTGTGTTTATCGCATTTCCTCTGGCTGACAACCCCGTGAGACGATGAATATCGTCTACGTGAATTGGGTACTCCCTGTTGAGCCACAGGGACCCCCCATGCATTCTGCCGGCCAGTAATTTGGCACATTGCATTGCAGCCAGTTGGGTGTCGAAGACTGGTAAAGTTCTCAAGTTGAGTAGTGTCGACCTCTGCAATCCTCTGAATTCCTCCCTGAATTTGGATGTTCGTGTGCCATCATCTTCCCTCTAGATTTCTTCTGCATAGACCACCCTCTTTAGAGTCGGAAACTGGAAGCAATCAGTCAGGTCATTGTCAACTAAGATCAACTTATCGTATATTCCATATAGATTCTCCATCGTCTCAATTATTTCATCTAGCTTATCCTATGGAACTGAGAGAATTTCTTTCGGCATTGTTCTGTGTCTCTGATAAACAATTGTCACCTGAGACTTTGCATTCCTACGTTTCTGCTGATGTTCTTCAGAGAGGACCTAGATTTTCTCTGCTATCTACAATTGAAATTATGTAGCTTCCTTCATTATCCTTGCAAATTAAGTAGTCGGGCTTGACACGACGTTTCCTTATTGGACTTTGGCAACTAATTACTATGACAACTTTCCCCATGTATCCTAACCATGCTTTGTTGCCGTCAGCTGACCCGGACCAGACATTTCTGACGTGGACTGGGAAAGGATAGAGTGGGCCACATGGTTTATTAATTTTTCCGTGATGAAGGTTATTTATTAACTAAACTTGCTCCTAACGGGAAAATATTTTACGGCTCCCACTTGACAGTTGCATTATTGGTTACTTATTATGGAAATGACTACTGGTACAACGGAAAGGACGGATATAGTGTGTGACCATAAATACTGAAAAAGTGTCTGCCTACATGTAACTTAAGGGATGGAAAGCATGCGCCTACAACTGACTTTAACTCTACATATTCCCCCTCCCCCACCCTGACCACAAATGGGTTGCGGTACTATGACATTTTTGCCACAACCTTATTGACGTTTTGCCTATTCCTATTAAAATGATGTAAAAGACGTAAACTCAAATGGATCCTGAAATTACTTGGCTATACTTTATTAACTCCTACCTACTTGCGGGCTAGTTTCTGATACCCCTTCAACTTGAGATTGAGTTCGTTGGCATGTGGAAGGGCTTCAGGCGTGTGTTGTTTACCCAACCTTGTAGCATATCTCCATCCAGTTGCGCCAACCTTACCGCTCCAGAATCTCTGGTTTCCGCAACTATGAATGGGCCTAGCCAGTGCATTTGCAATTTACCTAGGAACTTTTGGAACTTGTTGTCGTATAACAATACGTGATCGAAAATTTTGAATGTTTTCCTCTTAATGTGCCTGTCATGCCAAGCTTTTCGCCTCCTCTGCTCTACTGACTGGTGAAAATCGGCCAAGAACCTGGATTCGTCAAGTTCCATTAGTTGATTTAGTGTTTCTCTCAATGCTACATTGTCTATCATTCTCGTTGCTTCAGAAATGAACATGTTCAGTATCATGAACTCTATTGGCACCACTGCTTCCTTCCCATGTACTAGTTGAAAGGGTGTTTGTTTATGAAGTCTTTTCATTGTGGTTCTGTATGCCCATAGAGTTGCGGGTACTCTCTCATCCTAGCCATCCCTATTAGCTGATATAATCTTCGTGAGACCCTTTTCTAGTATTTTTTTGAATGCCTCGACAGTCCCGTTGGCCTGTGGACGGTATGGACTACTTTTATGATGTTGAATCATAAAATTCTTGAGAAGAGACTCAACAGTTTCATTTATAAAATGTGTTCCTTGGTCACTTGTCAAGCTTTTTGGGCATCGAAATCTTGAAATTATGTTCTCAAAAATGAACCTTGCGGCAGTGTCGGCTATACAGTCTTTGACAGGTGCTGCTTCTTCTTATCTAGTGAGATATTCAGTGGCAGTTATTATGTATCTCGCGCATGAATGTCTTGCTAGTGGTGTTGTGGGTCCAATGAAATCTATTGCCCACTTCTCAAAGATTTGCACTGTATGAACGGGATTTAAAGGCAGTTTGTCCCGTCGGGAAGGCTTCCCAACCCTGTGACAAAAGTCAAAATTCTTAGCATATTCCTTAGAATATTTTTGGAGGGTTTGCCACCATAAGCCTGCATGCAGTATCTTCCTTGTGGTGGCTTTTCCTCCTACGTGGCCTCCTACGACCCCAACGTGACATTCCCATAGCACATCTTCTCTTTCGTGCTGGAGTATGCAACATCTTAGGACTTGTTACAGACCCATCTTATAGAGATGTCCTGCAATTAGTTGTTATTCTGCTACCCTTACTATTAAGTGTTGCCTCTGTGTTGCTATATACCCCTCTGGGCAGTGCCCTGTTGTCAATAGGGCAACAATCTCTTATAAGTGGTCCGGAACTACTTCTATTATGAATAAGTCAGCATCGGGTATCTGATCATCCAATGCTCCTTCGTTCTCTGCAGTCTCCAGTAGTGACAAATGATCCAGCCCCACATTCAATCTTCCGTGGTTTAATGACCACCTCGAAAGTGAATTCTTGGAAGAGTAATAACCATTGGCATATCTTGCCTTCTAACACTGGTTTTTTCACTAAATACTTCAGTGCCGAACGATCTATGAAAAACTTGAATGGAACCCCCAACAAGTAATGCCTGAATTTCTGTAGAGAGTAGACCATGGCCAATGCCTCCCTCTTTGTTGTCGTATAGTTCCTTTCTGCAGTTGACAACTTCCTGCTGGCATAATACACCAGGTGATCCATATTTCTCTCCCCTAGTTGAGCTAAGACTACTCCTAGCGCGATCCTTGATGCATCAATATGTACGTGAAACATCTTGCTCCAATCTTGATAAACAAGGATCGAGGTGCTTACCAGTTTCTCTTTCAATTTATCCAATGCTACTTGGCAGTCCTCCATCCAATTAAATACTTCTGTCCTTTTCAGTAGTTTCTCCATCAGGGATATTATTGATGCATAGTTCCTGATGAAGCGTCGGTAATACCCTGTATGTCCCAGAGTGGACCTCAGTTGCTTTACATTGTGTGGCGGTTCCATGTTGATAATTACCGCAACCTTTGTTGGATCTACACACACTCCGTCCTTGCAGACAATGTGGCCTAGCAATGTTCCAAATGTAACCGCAAAAATGCACTTCTTCAAGTTTAAGGAAATTTGCAACTGTCGACACCTTTCGAACATGATTCTTAGTAGGCTTGTGTGTTTCTTCACCAGGCTATATATTGTCTAGTCATCCATGTACACTTCTAGAAACCTATGAATGTAGTCTTGGAATGCAGCTATAACAATCCTCTAGAAGACTGCAGGTGCGTTCTTAAACCTGAACGACACTACATGGTATACATATGACCCCCACTCAGTGGTGAACGTTGTCTTTATTTTGTCCTCTTTGGCTATTCAGACCTGATGGTAGCCTGAGAATCCATCCATGAATGAATATGCTTCATTGCCCGCTACATTGTCCAGGACTTCATCACTAAAGGGTGTCGGAAAGAGATCATGCATTGTTCAGACTTCTATAATGAACGCAAACCCTGATTTTTGTTGCATCTTTCTTGTTCTGTATAACTATCAGACTTATCCACTCCGCTTCATCTACCATAAATATAATCCTTGCTTCTAACATTTTGGCGATCTCCCTCTTAACCTTTTCTTTTACCCTGGGGTTCAATTTGTACGGTCTGTGCTTTACTGGACGGGTGTCCGGCCTCAAAACAATCTTCATCTCCCCTATGTCTTCTTTTATTCCTTTTAGCTCTGCTACTGATGCTGGAAACAAGTCTTGATATTCCCGCAATAGGTCAAAAATTTCTTTTGTCGTCTGTTCATCCCAATAATCTCCCACAGATGCCATCTTTGGTTTATCCTTCGTTCCAACATTTTGCTTCCTTAATTTCATCGGTAGAAGGTGAGCGGCTTTTTTAGCGGGACTTTCCCATATATCTCTCTCCCCTTCTGTTTCTTCAAAGGTCAAATGCCTCAGTCCTTCTAAACCATCCTCGTCTGGTTCTACATCCACCTTGTCACAGGCCACATATTCTAGAGAACCTGTGTCATAAAAATACTGTAAGAATTTTTCATCAACACAACCTTCAACCACTTGTCCTAGGGTGAACAAGATCCTTTTAATTGCATGTAGTGTTTTAGTCATCTATATATCATCATCCCTGAATGAGAAGCTACTAATGAACTGAGCCACCATATATCCCAAATCTGTCGTTTGTTTACGGAGCTCCTCTTACACGTACCAAGCTTGGGGAATGGTACCTAGGGTATGTATGAATACATGTACCCAAAGTTCTTTCGGAATACTTTGTGTCTCCCAACTTCTCATACATGCCTCTAAGTGCTTTTTAGGATCCAAATTACCTCTATATTTCATATTGTCTTGAGGGCAGTCCTCCTCTCGACTGAACCTCTCCCTCATGGCTTGCTTTATGGCTCCCCATTATCGCAATGTGTTGCGGTGTGTTCTCCACCACCTTACCGGTGTGGCAGGGAGCGCAATATCTAGCAAGGGAACTTTGTGATCCTCCCTTACTTCTCTGTCCACTTTGTTCAAGAAGATGTCCACTGGTTCGATGCCATGAAATTTCGGATAGTCGCTTACCTCTTCTCCTATCCAATTTATCTTGCCTATCATTGTGGATCATCTGGTATTGAGTTCATATCCTCCTTGCTGCCATGCATCCCACATAGCTTCCGAGCTCTGAATACTCCTCCAGCTGATAGATCCTCTTGCCGTAGGATTTATGTAATCTTCTCTTTTACCTGTTGTTAGTGTGTGTTGTCGCGCAGATTGACACGACAACGCTCAGACCGGGGGCTGTCACTCTGATCCCCGATCCCTCCGTTTAAGCCTGTCTCCCGCGGCTAAGGGGGGTA
>APFE030875053.1:107285-138202 GCA_000404065.3 Pinus taeda
AAGAAAGTGGTGTGAGTTCCACAAGAGTCCCACTCATAACACAAGTGAGTGTCAGACCAAGCAGTCGCTGGTGGCCGAGTTGAAGGCTTCCGAATCAGATGCATGTTCTGACCCTGAGTCAGAACCTGACAAGGGGAATGGCAAAGGGAAGTAGATCATTGATGCGGAGCCCAATGTCACTATTGCCCACCAAGATCCAGAAGAATGAGCTCGAAGATCCAGAAGAGGGGGAGTGTCTTTTCCACTCACAGATGTGGGTGAAGGGTTCCCCAATACAATTCATTGTCGACAGTGCCAGCCAAAAGAACCTCATTTTAACAGAGGTCGTGAAGCGGTTGGGCCTACCAACTACACCACACCCGCAGTCATACAGTATCGGGTGGCTTCACCAAGGACGAGATCTTCGAGTTCGCCAGCAATGCCACCTTCCCTATGGCATCAAACCCTTCACAGACGAGGTATTGTGTGATGTTGCACCTCTGGATGTTTGTGATGTACTATTTGGCTAGCGATACTTGTGTAGGTGACATGTTGTGTATGACTCAATGCCTCGCGTTTTTAGTATTACTTTGGGTAATTCATTATACATGATACTGGAGGTAGCCCCACCTATTGCCACCTCTTTGATCTCTGCTAAGAAATGCAACAAGATCATCTCCTGGATTAGGAAATTCATTTTCTGTCTGGTTCGCTCCCAAAGTAAGGGGAAGATCGTAGCCACATCCATGACCCTCGCGAAGGGTTCCTCCATGCAGCAGCAACAGCAGCAAAGGGATACGGTCATGACCGAACACAGGAACAACTTCTCCTCACCAACAGGGTTACCACAAAAGTTTCAGGTGGGCGACAAATTCTGGTTGCATTTGCAGAAAGAATGCCTGACAAGAGCCCATCAAAAGCTCAGACCACTCCGACATGGTCCTTACAGCATTACCAAGGCTGTGGGAAACAATTTTTTGGAGCACATCATTCCTCCATTCCTTCGCTTGCACCGAGTGTTCAATATGGAATTCCCTCGACCATGCTTCCCACCATTACTGGACACATTAGAGATTGCAGAACAACTCACCAGGGACCAAGCTCAACAGATGGAGGAACTCAACGCAATGGTGACCATTGCTTCCTAAGGGGGGAGGAATGCTCTAGGTGGATGTTGGTGGCCACCCACCTATCCCCCTTGGACCCCCACAACTGTCTCTTTCAATTTTTCAGTTTCCGTAATTATAGCACAATTTACTATTTTTAGCAGTTTTTTGGGTCTTGAACTTCTAGAGCCATTTTGAGGTCCTAAACGATTTTTTTGGGAAATCTAGGAGCAACATGAGTCCATGGACCGATGTTGCTCTCTTCACAAAGTTGTAGTGCTAGGATAGATCTCTCTAACGAGCTATTGTACGCATCAAACGAAGATCGGGTGCCAAAGTTACGACCTCGGGAAGTTGATGTACCAACTTACCCAAAACTGGGCCCACAATTTGGCATTTCATCTTCTAGGGTTAGGTTTTGGGATGTTAAGGGTTTTCCATTGTTTCTTATCAATAAATAGGCCTTCAAGCCTCATTGTAAGACAGTTCAAAGGCATGTAGCTGCCACATCTCTTCTCAGAGATAAGCTACCATCGCCCTAGCTGGTTTATTTCCATTTCTCTTTGTAAGCATATTTCAGTATTTTACATTAATGAAATGAAGTATTATTTCTATTGCATCTCTGTGTTTATGGTTATCTATGTAATTTGTTGCGTTCCTGTTTAAATCCGGATCAGGTGGGGTCCCATCTTTCTCTTCTTCAAAGTCTGAACCACTCTTGCTTGCCACTTGTCCGCTAACAACACTCTCCTCTGCGCCCTAACGTCTTTGGCTTTCCACAACCCTTCTACATCCATTCCTTTAGCAACATCTCTATTCCCCAACCCGTAACATTCTCCCCTTAGGTCCTTCCCCCAGTACTGGGGTTTTATGCTACCATCTCCGCGGAAGGTGAGGGCAGTAGTCCTTCTGCTACCATGAACATTTTAATCCACAATGACACTTCCTTCACCAACCTTCCTCTTAACCCGAACACAAACACCACTTTTGCCCTTGAAAAAGATTGATAACTTTCTGCGGCAAGCTCAACTAATTACCCCTCCATATTAGTCTTTACCCAAAAGTCGACTGCTCTAGTCAGATCGCTATCTACCTGTTGTAGTGATACAAGATCTGGGGAAGTCCAACTGCGACGGGCTAACGTTGTTCCCCCCGATTGATTCTATACTTTCAGCCTTCTTAAACAATTATACAAGTCTTCTGGGAACTTGAACTAGAAGATCTCGTACTGGTCACTAGCACCCTTAGCATACAACATCTCTTCACTAACTTTGGCGACCGGTTATCCTCTTTGAATAACTCGTTCCGATATAAATTGATCTACTATGTTATTCCACCAATCTTTAATCTCTTTCTTGAATATCCTCGACACCATGTTCCGAACCAGTTCTTGTAACTTCAGGTCCTGGCAACGGAACCATTTGTTGGCACAAAAGTGTCATTAGGGGGAGACCCTGGGTTCAAGCGCAGAGGGCCAACAATGGCTCATTGTAGTCTAGGACAACGCCAACATTTTCACCTTACCTAGAGGGTAAGGAGTCTCACTCGAGGCGTGCCACGACCAAAACTAAGAAGGGTTCGTCATGCGGCCTAGGGTATATCAAGCATTAATATATAAACAACGTCAGACACATAATTGGGACAACAACATATTGTTCAACACTATGAAGCTACTACATTCATAGAATTGCAGAATAGTTAAAATTTAAGTGGGTCTATTAGTTGGTCTCAGCTGCTCGACTGTTCCTTCCCTTGGCTGCCTCTCATCTGTCTTGTTTGCTCAGTTGCCTTCTGCTAACACTTTGCCACAACCACCCCGCAACTGCCTATTCCTGCTTTCCGCCCCAGTTGTCTTCATTGCAACCTGATCGTTGCTATCGCCACCTATTTCCTCTTCGTTCTATGGAAATCCAAAATAATAAAAAAAAAATCAAAACGAAGGCCCCAATAGGCCCCGACCACAATCCTTTGACTTGTCCCCAAGTCAATTCATTTTGTGCTCTGCTAGTCTTGTTGGTGTCTCAGTGGGTGCTCCTGTTGGTGGCTGCGCTGATTCTGCTGGCTGATGAGCTAATGCTCCCGTTGTCTCAGTCATCACTTGCAGGGTGGTGTCTGCTCCCATTGTAGAAACCACATACGTTGTGCCAAGAAACCGGTCCAGATTAGAATAGAAGCAGTCCCGGACCACTTAGAAGAGATTTTTGTGCTATTGACAACAGGGCACTCCCCAGAGGGGTATATAGCAACATAGAGGTGACACTTAATAGTAAGGGCAACAGACTACCAATTAAGGCCGATATGTTTTGTATTACTTTTATGTTGATTTGATATGAACAAAGATCTGGACTGGTTTCTTGGCACGACATATGTGGTTGCTTATGATGTATGGACGCACTTAAATTTTAAATATTCTGCAAGTCTATGAATGTAGTAGCTTTAAAGTGTTGAACAATATGTTGTTGTCCCAATTATGTGTCTGATTATTCAGAGCTCAGAAACTGATTCGGAAGCTATGTGGGATGCATGGCAGCAAGGCGGATATAAACTCAATACCAGATGATGCACAACGATAGGATGGATAAATTGGATAGGAGAAGAGGTAAGCGACTATCCGAAATTCCACGGCATCGAACCAATGGACAGAGAAGTAAGGGAGGATCACAAAGTTCCCTTGCTAGATATCACGCTCCTTTAACATCGAACCAGTGGACATCTTCTTGAACAAAGTGGATAGAGAAGTAAGGGAGGATCACAAAGTTCCCTTGCTAGATATCACGCTCCTTGCTAGTGTGGCAAGGAGCGTGATATCTAGCAAGGGAACTTTGTGATCCTCCCTTACTTCTCTATCCACTTTGTTCAAGAAGATGTCCATTGGTTTGATGCCGTGGAATTTCAGATAGTTGCTTACCTATGCTCCTATCCAATTTATCCGACCTATCATTGCACATCATCTGGTATTGAGTTCATATCCGCCTTGTTGCCATGCATCCCACGCATCTTCCGAACCAGTTTCCGAGCTCTGAGTACTCCTACACATAATTGGGACAACAACATATCGTTCAACACTATGAAGCTACTACATTCTTAGACTTGCAGAATATTTAAAATTTTAGCGGGTCCATACATCATAAGCAACCACATACGTTGTGCCAAGAAACCAGTCCAGATCTTAATTCATATCAAATCAACATAAAAGCAATACATAACATATCGGCCTTAGCCACAGATGATTACAAGGAATACCTGATTACAGGCTCTAATTGCCTATGACAAACTCAAAGGTTTAGTCTTCAACCCAGAGGTCCTGCTCGATCGCATCTAGGCGCTCCTGTTCTATCATGCCTTTCGGGGTGGTTGCGACAAAGTGTCAGTAGAAGGAAGAGGCAGCCGAGCAGACAAGATGGATGAGAGGCAGTCAAGGGAAGGAACAACTGAGCGGGAACTAGTAGTCCAAGTGGCAGAGTACAAAAGGAGAAACCTGTAAGGAGAAAGGGTTGTTGTTGCTGGTGGGTTGGTTGGTTGCGGCATGATAGAACAGGAGCGCCTAGATGCGACCGAGCAGGACCTCTAGGTTGAAGACTGAACCTTTGAGTCTGTCATAGGCAGTTAGAGCCTGTAATTGGGCATTCCTTGTAATCATCTGCGGTTAAGGCTGATATGTTATGTATTGCTTTTATGTTGATTTGATATGAATTAAGATCTGGATTGGTTTCTTGGCACGACGTATGTGGTTGCTTATGGTGTATGGACCTCAATGTGGGAAAACCCTTTGATCAAATCTTCTTATTCTTCTTCAATAGTTAAGCAGAGAGAGAGAGAGTACAAATATCAAATTAACTTGCCCAAAACAGTCCTGTCAAATCAGCAGTCAACTGCATCCCTAACTAGAAATTCAAGGGTGGTCAAAGCAACTCCAAAATGTCCTCCAAGCAGCACGACCAATAGCAGATAAATTCAGCCTTCCAAGAAGGTCAAAGTCAGCCCAAAACAGATCGGTCAATCCAGTCAAAGGAGAGAGAAAGCACTGTTGTAAATTCTGCAGTCAAATCTAAAGTCAACACTGAAGTCAACTCAGTCAACCTATCCCAATCACCTTGAAAATTATGCCAATCAATGTGGCCTCGAAAAATTGAAATTCTGCCAACAAGAACGAAGTTAGTGCTAGTGAAAATCACCCATGTCAACGTTGGTCAACGCTGTCCTGTTTCCTGAAATTTTTGGCCAGCAAACTAACCCATAAATTTGTTCTCCTTCACACGTGTGAAGTAGAGAAGGCTGCCTCCAAGTTGTACAAACCAATCGAGAGAGGAGAGAGAGAGATAAGTGATGAGATGAGTGATGTCCAAACGAGGAGAGAGGTCACTCCTATTTACACACTTCGTTGAGGATGAGGAGACACATCTATTGGGCTTGTGAGCCTACATTTCACTGAGGTCGACCTTGACAATTTGTGCATGAGAGAGAATAAATTCAAAATTCCATTTTTGCTTGTCATAATGAGATGATCTTTATATCAAAATTGGACCTCTTGAAAAGAGGAATCCAATGAAATAATCATCTCCATCATATGAGCTGTCCTAAGGTGGAATTTGGCCCTAGTTACCAATTTTTAACAGGTGGGATGCATTTCTTGTGGTCTCCCTCTTCTTTTAGATGGCACTAATATTGTCTAAATGGTTTGTGTGCTTGCTCCCACTTTGATTTTGGGAGCGTCTTTTCCTTTGTCATTGTATCTTATCCCTACAATGTAGATTTCATTACAAGCCATTATCTTCTCTTTTCCTTTCCCTTTTAGGTGTTGTTCCTTGATTCACTAACCACTCTTGTGTTAGATTTTTTACTTTTGCAAACAAACCCCTTTTTGTATCCTATTACTCCCTATTTTGTTTCTTTATTTTACAAATATTTTAGGTATGTTGCTGCACAAACTAGCATGCCTAGTTTCTAGGCTAAAACTATAAGGCACGACAACACTATGGGAGAAAGGCCCATTGTCACCACAGCCTATGCCCCCTTCTCTTCTCAGATTTTCACTGACAGGAGGAGTCCCAGAATCCCTCACTTGAGATAAATGTTCTGAAGATAGGCTTGATGTAAAGCAAGGAGGCTCATTCAATGGAAAGGCTTATTAAAAGTGCAAGCTTTGGGAGAAGCTAGTAAGGATTTCCACAAAAAACCCCTTGTAATAGATGGTTGCACGAGACCTAGGGTTGGGATATGTAATGAGATAGAGGTACATCCAAGATCAAGGTAGTCAAGAGAAAAGGTTGTTTAAGATTTACCCCAATGATTATTCAAGCAAAAGCCTTTAAGGAATCTCTAAGTTGAAGGATTAGCCTCTAAGGTTCCCTCTTGATGTGATAGATAGGGCATTAATTTATTTGAAATTCCACTGTAGGAATTCGTTCAAAACTAGAGGATGCCTAGAGGAGACACAAATAAAGAAATTTGTCTGGACGAAATCCCAAAATTCCTCCTCCCTAAAATTTCACACCAAGCCCTAGAAAACCTCCTTATCCTTAAAGGGACAAAGAAAAGAGGTGAAAAGAATGATGTTTTGTTGATTTAATATGATCACCAAGGATTCCATACCAGTTCTCGCCTATTGGGAAAAATGGAGTCAAGGCTTACTTTGATTTGATGATCTTCGCTCTTCAAGGAGACCTATGCAACTACGCTAACCCTAGGGAGGCAACAACACAACTACAATATAACTTTATACTTCAATGACAATGTTCAATGGAGTTTCCAAGATACAATACACAAGATTAACCTCTAGGAACATTCTTTCATAATTGCTTATAAGTATTGCATGCAATTCTTCCAACAATTTTAATTTTAATGTTTTCACAAATTCACATCAGAATTAGGGAACATTAAACATCGTGAAATGATATTCCATACATTAGGCATTTAACAAGGTAAAATATAGCACCAAAGAGCACTTACAAGACAATGAGAGTAGATCCATCCATCAACATTGGAAAAATAAGCTCCAAGAAAAGATAGCGAAAATTTTCCAAATATCAAAGTGCATCCCAACATCCAAATTTTGTCCAAAATTGCAGGTCCGAATTGTTTTTACAAGAGAGATCAAAATCCAATTGATGATGAGTTACAAATGAGGCTCTCCTTCAATTTATATGAGCCTCTCATAAGTTCAAATGGACTAATTAACCTAATGAATCCCCTAATTATTTTTTTTATGGTGCAAATAGCAACCCTATTGGTGACAAGCCCACCAAATAGCTCCATAAGTGTAAAATAAGCCATTCTAATGAGGCCAAAATGATAAAATAATGGTGCAAAGGGTTGTTGGGAGACCAAAATGAGTCCTCTAATGTTCCATGATGAAGAGGAGGGCTCCAAAATGATGATCAAGGGGGTGATCCCTTGATTTCCAAACAAAACATCTTGTGGTGCTCCCAAGTGGCTCTTGGGCACGAATAATTGTCTCACTGGTATCCAATGGCTTAATAACAAGTCCATGCTCCATCAATGAGGGCTAGAAGATGATGCATGCCCTCCCTTGTCTCTCTGGATGAGTCAAAACACCATATGGGCTCTGGATCGGCTGCCAAGTGTTGGGTGCAATGTGTGGCCGACTGGGAAACATGGTCCAAGTGCATCACCATCTCTGTATGGCTAGGGTATGAACAAGCAATGTGTGGTTTTGAGGAATTCCATGGTACAACAATCAATTCTCTACTGTTATGGAGACCCATGACTCTCCACACTCACCCTACAAGTACCATTATGACCCTCTAGAGGGCTTGGATCTCGTATAGGAAGGTCAAGTCCAAGATGGAGACCCACATGCAATCTTGTATAAGATCCAATGTGTCTCTTCACCTTTTAGTACAACCAATAACTAGTGCAATTGAGTAAATAAGCTTGCTAATCAGGGGCAAAAGTGTACACTTCATAGTGGCATGCCCTTCCAAATGGGCTTTAGAATGTACAAGTGTTACCTTGCTCAACAAGAGAGGTTAATAAAGGACCCTATTAGGTGGTTCCAGCCCCTAAGGGAGTAACAGGTCCGTGGTACATTCGTCAAATGGTAGGTATCGTGTGAAATGATGGTGGAATAGAGTGGGGCAATAGGGAAGGCTCCAAGCCACATGCCATGGTATAAGGGTAGCTATAATGATGGAAGCCCACACATTGGGTGTATGGATGTAGGAGGGAGCAATCATGGTACATGAGTCACCCCGACCTTTGTTTTTCCACCCTTCTTCATATACCTTTTCCTTTTATTGATTTTACTTTCTTTTAACTATTCAAGGCTCCAAGGAATGAAAGCATGATGTATATTATGAAGCAGTGATTACCCCCTTAAGGTTGGGTATTTATCGCCCATCGGGGGTTGGGATAATCATGGGTTCATTAATGATGCAGGGAGCACTCCTAGGGGTCGTAGGAACTAGGGTGATGGCCATAGTGATAGGGGGTAGAGCTCATGCTTGGCTTTTCCCCACATGCTAATTTTTTATGTCTCGACCATGTTTTGCATTTGTGGTACTTTTCCTATTGCAAGTGACCAAATTATGCTTTCATCTTTATTTTTAGCTGCATCAAGCTCCAGGGCATCGTTCCAAGCCTGACCCAATGTGTGGACAAAGAGAGGGGGAGGATAACTGTTTGTGGACCTAATGGACAAATGTGGACTTGGATGGAAAAAGTGTGAAAAAGGGTTATAATGGAGTGATATATATGGTATCGGGAATCGGGACCATGAAACCAAAATCGGGGTTTCCTTGGAGTGCCACCCTAAAGCTAGTAGCCAATAGATGAGGTCCCAAGGGACTAGGATACAAGATTAACCACTATGTTGGTGTGAAAATTCCTAAACTAGAATCCTTACTACAACGACTGATGATATCTCTCCTACTTGTTAGATTTACATGAACAAGTTATTGCAGTTTCCTATGGCAAATATTGAATTACATACACTGCAACCTTCACTTAATTAAATTATATGTGGAAACAAGGGACTGAACAAGAAAGAAAATATAACACAATAACACCGTTATTTTTGGACAAATGTCCACGGAAAAACCCAATGCGGGAAAATCAGTGTAGCAGATCTGAGGGTTTATTGTTATTAAGCAGTAGCAAATTCTGAATACATCTCTGAATACATCAAGGGTTATTTAGTTATAGAGAGAGAAAGACTAGCAGAAATATTTGTGAGCTTACCTCACACAATCACTCAAAAAAATCCCCGCTGATCTGGTCACTGGTGAGGTGCCTCTAGCAAGCCCTGCACTCTCTGCGCATTCCTCACACAATCCCTATGTCAGACCCTCTAGACATTGCATCACCTAGCCAACTGATCGATTTGCTGCCCGGAGTCACTGCTCTCAGCCTCCCGATCTCATACACCGGCTCCTGGCTTCTGAAACTGACTCTGCTGCAAAATTTTGGACTCTCTCTCACCCTATGCGCTGCCTCTATGTGTCCTTGCGTCAGCCTCTGCGTGAGAACTTCTGGATCACTCTCTGCCTCTCTTTGCTGATAATTCTATGGTTGAGAAAATATCTCTCTCCGGATGCTATCTCTACCCCTCAACTGCAAGAAATCTACTCGATCAGAAATTCCTCCTGAGAACTTCTCACTTCAGAAATTTGATCTCTTGATCTCTCGATGTGTCTTCCAAATGACCCTCAAGCTTCCTTAAATAATCTTCTCGTTGACATTCAACGACCCAAATTAAAATTTAATCAATGGCTAAGATCATTTTAGCTTGGTCCTTGTCTTCTTCTAGAAGCTACACCCACAATTAGATTAATACCCATTAATATTTTTAATTTCCTAAGTTTAGACTTAGGGACCCATTAAAAAATATCTTGTCCTGATGATGAACCACACTAGCTGGTTCGAAACACACTGCAAAATTTTCTCCTATGTGATTTCTATCGAAAAGACTCTTCTTAATGTAATATGGATCACAGAAGCCTGAATTCAGAAAATATTAATTATTTTAATTAAAAAATTTCTAGGTGGAATTTCCCAAAATGCTTTCTTGGTTCTTTGGAATGCATGTGCCCAAGCCTTCCTGCAAAATTTGAGGCCTATATCACATCCAATGCTACCCTAAATCAACAATCTCTCTTAGCGAGGAATGTGCTCTAGCAATATACGTTGCTGCATACTGCTCTGATTCTGAAGCATCGTCCTCTGCGTTGCTGATGTCTGAGATGCTATCCCCCAACTACTGCACTATTGTTGCAACTATTCTACTGCTGACACTTCCACTGTCAACACTGCATCTGTACTACAACTCCCTCTCAAGTGTTGCATCTTTGCTACTGCTAGCACTGTCACTGCCAATTGCCACTGCACTGCAAACTATTGTTGCTACTCCATCAACAATGGAAAAACATCCCAAATTATTGAAATAACTGTGTTTAGTATGATACCACGTGAATGTTGAAGCCTGCCTGCTGCTAGTCTCTGCGTTGACCATCTGAATCTACTGCATTGTTGCTGACCCTTGTGCTGTGCCATCTGCACTGCTACCAAATCTGCTCAAACTCTGGCGCTCCTAACCACTCCAATTCTCTCCCCGACACTCCTCAGCACCTTTTGACACTAGTCCATCCTACTACTTCTGATCTTGGCTCCCGTCGCAAGGAATTGATCCAAGAGGTGGGCTCCTCAAGGATCCTGCCCATCTGTAGCTCTTTTGAACTACAACTCCAAATCACCCCACCTCCCTCCTGGAGATGTGGCTGCCATCTCTGCCAAAAAATGTCAATAATCTCCTCTCTAGTTCTTACTAGTGCTGCTTAGCCAATAAGAAAATGAATTTCTTGGTGGGAAGTCTTATTGAGGAAGAAATTCCCTCAATTGTGCTTCTTCCTTCTCTTCTGACGTCCTTTTGCACAGCAAAATGACTTGCAGAAAACTACGTCCACCAGCTCTTCCTCACGCTGAGGCTTCAGCGCTGCTCCCTCTGCCATGACAAGATCTCGATCTGGGAGCCCTTATCTTTGTCGACTCACTCAGAGAGAGATTGCCTCGAAATTCAGCCCTTCGGCTAAGAACTGCGGAAAACCCTCTAGGGTTTCGAATTACTGCCTCCTGCAGCTTTTCGATTTCCCTCTTTTTCTTAGTGTTGGGTTCTCTGGCACTGCTCTTCTTGTTCCACCTACAACTCTAATACCATGTGAAAATTCCTAAACCGGAATGCTTGTTGCAGCAACTGATGATATCTCTCCTACTTGTTAGATTTACATGAACAAGTTACGTGCAGTGTCCTATGACAAATATTGAAATACATATATTGCAACCTTCACTTAATTAAATTATATGCGGAAACAAGAGACTGAGCAAGAAAGAAAATACAACACAGTAACACCGTTATTTTTGAACAAATGTCCCTGGAAAAATCCAATGCAGGAAAATCGATGCAACAAATCTGAGGGTTTATTATTATTAAGCAGTAGCAAATTCTGAATACATCTCTAAATACCTCAAGGGTTATTTAGTTACCGAGAGAGAACTACTGGCAAAAAGATATGTCAGATTACCTCACACAATCAATGAGAAAAATCCTGGTTGATCCAGTCACTGGATGAGGTGCCTCTGGCAGGCCCTGCACTGTCTCTGCATAGTCCTCACGCAATCCTTGCATTAGCCCCTCTAGACACTGTGTCATCCAGCCAATTGATCGATTTGCTGCTCGAAGTCACTGCTCTCAGCCTCCCGGTCTCACACCCCGGCTCCTGGCTTCTAAAACTGACTTTGCTGCAAAATTTCAGACTCTCTCTCACCCTTTGCGCTGCCTCTGTGTGGCCCTACGTCAGCCTCTGTGTGAGAGCTGCTGGATCATTCTCTGCTAATGATTTTATGACTGAGAAAATATCTCTCTCTCCGGATGTTATCTCTTCCCCTCAACTGCAAGAAATCTATTCAATCAGAGTTTCCTCCTGAGAACTTCTCACTTCATAAATTCGATCTCTTGATCTCTCAGTGTGTCTTCCAAATGACCCTCAAGCTTCCTTAAATAATCTTCTCGTTGACATTCAACGACCCAGATTAAAAGTTAATCAATGACTAATATCATTTTAGCTTGATCCTCGTCTTCTTCTAGAAGTTACACCCATAATTAGAATAATACCCATTAATATTGTTAATTTCCTAAGTTTAGACTTAGGGGCCCTTTAAAAAATATTAATTATTTTAATAAAATTGTTTCTGGGTGGAATTTCCCAAAACGCTTTCTAGGTTTCTTTGGAATACATGTGCCCAAGCCTCCCTACAAAATTTGAGGCCTAGAGAACATTCGATGTTACCCTAAATCAACAGTTGGGACAATGGAACAAGAGTAGAATCCAAGCCCATTCTTTCTGCCAAATCCCCCCACTAATCCATGTCCAAATGTGTCTAAGAAAAGCAAGCATAAACAACCAATTACATAATGAAAATCCATACCTTTGGGGTTGGAAGGCCCACCTTCAAACATACGATCATAACAGATGGGCAAGGGCACATAATGGTTGGCTAGGTCACAGAGAATGGTGGCACATCGAGCTGTTTGGTGGCTGTAAGGGGCTGCTGGCTACTGGCTGACGAAAAATCTAGGAAAAAAATTCTCCTATAGGGGTCACCCATTGGTAGTGGGTAAAAGTTCGCTCCAACTGGGATATGAGCTCTCAGTAGAGGCACGTGTACTCGAAGGGGGAGGTCGTGAGAACACCAACAATCTCTTGGGACTGCAAACCTATTACCTACACATCAAAGATGAAACAAATGGGGCAACTTGCTTTTACAACGTCCTTTGATGGACCATGCTTTTGTTAGTCCATAAAATCAACAGGAAATAAAATCCACTCTAAAATGCAAATTTGATCTCAATGCACCTAATCTAGCATGATAAATATAATGTGATAATTTCAAATGCAAAATCAATATGCAGTGTGTCCTACTTTAACATGCATATTACATCATGCAAGTACTAAGTGTAATCATAGACCCAATGCAACCAACATATCATCCAATTAATATGAGAACACCTGCTTCTTTTCTTATTCATGCAGCAAATCTAAAAACGAAGATAGGTATATGTAGTATGAGAAGGGCGGGAGGTGGGAAAATAAGAAACCCAGACCAATGTTGCACGAAGTAGGGATGAAATGGGACGTTTTTTGGAAGCAGGGATGCGGAAGCATCATTTTCCAAAAATCTAGGAAGCGAAGCGTCTTGGAAGCGTCTACTCTATATATATATATATATATATATTAAAAAAAACATCCAAAATACCAAATTAGTTGTAGAAAACATGAAAACATGCATATTTTTACATAAATCAAGAGAGAAATGGCATCCATTGTACATCAATGATTTATTATTCCACTATCAACCATCTACAATCTAGATTCCTCTTCTCTTGTCTAGCCTTTGCCTCTACTTCAATTCTATAGGGATTTTAGTCAACATTGCCTAATTTTGATCAAACAACTTAATCCAAGTCTTATAATATGGTAGAGAAATCTTAACATGCCTGCTCAATGATTTTGACTTGAGTGAAGGGTACATAGTTGCTAAGGCCATGACAAAGGAGTTCAACAATCAATAACACCAACACTAGGGGGGTACATATAGGGCTTGTTGCTTTGATTAAATGCCAATCACATGCCCTCATACATGATATAATCCAATGAAACTCCACAATCCCATTGATCCTGAAAACTGTTAAGTCTGCTGAATTTTGAATGGGATATGAAATTCTATTTTCTCCATATGAAGTTTGATGAGGTTGGAACCACTCTCAAACATCTCGAGTCATTTCACGGTAATGTTAAAAATTTAAGTAAAAGAATGGAAATGAAAGATAAAGGAGAATTTCACTTTTACTTTAAGAATTTAACATTACCATTAGGGAGCACCTTGGGAGTATTCGAAAAGTGTAGTTCCTCACAGAACAATTCGAAATTTCCAAAAACAAAAAAAGCCCTGCTGAATCGTCCACCTTCTCTCGGATCTGCTCGCGATCCGCTAGGGATACACGCCTGAACCTCCACAGATCCGTACCCGATCCTTTCCGAACCCGTGGATCGGGAAATAGGAACTGCGGATCGGACAGCAAGAGCCACGGATCGTGGCCCCATGAATCCAATTTTGCAGGAATCACCAAAAGAAAGACAATCCACGGATTCAATTTTCCAATCCGCGGTTACGTTGAAGGATCGGTGGCGGATCCGTACGGGACGCAGATCTGCCTTTGGATCCTTGGGGGGGGGGACGGTTCCTGCAACATTGACCCAAACATCATAGAAAGGAATAATGCATGAACGGGAGGACACATGATTGTGTAAACGGATCCTTTCTTGTAAAAAAAGAATGGATGATGGGATAATCAATGTCATGAATTCCTTATCAAGACCTTTTCTAAGGATGTCGTGCTTTATGGGCATGGCAGGGTCACGATGAGGAGTAAAAGGATAGGGATGACTACAAAAAGATGGTGGTTTCATGTGATGATCATAATGAAAAGGGGCAACCGTCGTGTGCTCATTATCTTTAAAGGATAGTTTGGAATATTCGATATATCTAATGAATTTTTTTTCCTCAAGACCATTCTTAGAAGGGGGAAAAGGCTTGTGATCATTGGCAATTGTGTGGAAAAGGGGAAGGCAAGGATCTGCTAATGACTCAACTACATTCTCAGGATTATGAGGAAAGATGAGGGTCCCATCGATATCATCATCATTGGTGTCGTAGATAGGGTCCTTGTCAAAATGATGCCCATGGATTTCCCATTTCCCCTCTTCAATATGTAAGAAATAATTGATATCAAGGTCCAAAAGGGTAGTGGGATCATCTTTTCCAAGCTCCTCATGATGGTCAATGAGGGATTCCTCTTGAATATCTAATGGTTGGCAGCTTGAAAATGCTTAAGAAAGCCATTAAAAAATGCTTCAATAAATGAGATGCTCCTAGGTTTGAAATTATGCAGCCATGAGTTATGTCAATGGAGGGATCTCATGAATAACATTATGAGGACATTATGGTAAACCACTTAAACCTTTGACGTATGTGCAATAGACCTTTGTACATAGTCAATTGCAGAAAGTGGATCACCATCAAACTTGGGCGTCCCACGTATGATATTCCAGGTGACATGAATAGGATGCCCAGGAATGGAAGTGATGTCCAGAGCAGGGAATTCATCGAAACAAGACCTCCTATTAGGTTTACACATATTAGTTATGTAGGAGTCACTGGGATGAAATTAGAGATGCCTAGAGAGATGCTTGCTTGACCCTACAAGCATTGACCTTAAAGTTCAATGAAGAACTAGGGCTTTGTTCTTCCAATGAAGTCACCAAGAATGATATGTCAATATTGTCGTATAGGGAACAAGACACACATCTCGTGTCCCCGACAACGGGGCCAAAAATGTTGCTGCACAATCTAGCAGACCTAGTTTGTAGGCTAAGACTAGAAGGCACAACAACACTGTGGGACAAAGGCCCACTGTCACCACAACCTATGTCCCCTTCTCTTCTCGGATTTTCACCAACAGGAGGAGTCCCAATATCCCTCACTTGAGATAAATGTTCCAAGATAGGTTTGATGTGAGGCAAGGCAACTCATTCAATGGAAAGGCTCAATAAAAGTGCAAGCTTTGGGAGAAGCTAATAAGGCTTTCCACGAAAAACCCCTTGTAATAGATGGCTACATGAGCCCTAGGGTTGAGATATATAACAAGATAGAGGTACATCAAATGTCAGGGTAGTCAAGAGAAAAAGTTGTTTAAGATTTACTCCAATGAATACTCAAGCAAAATCCTTTAACGAATCCCTAAGTTGAAGGAGTAGCCTTTAAGGTTCCCTTTTAGTGTGATAGCGAGGGGATCAATTTATTGGAAATGCCATTGTAGGAATTCGTTCAAAACTAGAGAATGCCCAAAGGAGACACAAATAAAGAAATTTGTCTGGACAGAATCTTGAAATTCCTCCCCCCTAAAAATTCGCGCCAATGTTAGTTTTTGTAGCATCGAATGTGTTCTAGCCTTGAAATTTTGTGGAGAGGCTAGAATACATGAGATCTCCAAAACCCAAAAATCATTTCTGGAAATTCCACCTAGAAATGACTTAATTAGATTATTAACCAGCTTTTAAATATTTCTTAAGTCTAAACTTAGGGAATATGGTTAATTAATCAGTATTAATTAAGTCAAGGTGAGAATCATCTAGAAACTCACACAGATCGATCCAGAGATGATCCTAGCCATCAATTATGTTTTAATCTTATTCGTTGGTGCTCCAACAGAGGATTATAAGGGGAGGTCAATGTGGTGATGGAGAGCACACTTGAGAAGATCGATTTCATGAGTAGTAGCAGTCAGTTGCTGGAGAGAGCGCTAGTGAGATCGAAGCAGTGAGAGAGGGGTAGGGACAGTGAAGTTGAAGGAAGGATTCCAGATCTAGTGAGTGCATTTGCAGAGAGGCAGAGGAGCCACAGAGAGGTTGACGCAGGGTAGTGTAGTAGCCTCTAGAGGCAAAGTCGATTTGCTCGGAGAGATTTTAGCGTTTTCAGTTCCAGAGGCCGGGAAGGAGTCCCAGAGTGCCAGAGAAGTGTCTTTTTGGTCAGCAGAAGGCAGAACAACTTCATCAGGCTCCATTTCGAGGCAAGTCTTCCAACCAGCTATGCAAAGCAGCACAGAGGTTGACGCAGTGCCCTAGAAGGCCGAAATTCTGAAGGCAAGTTGTGCTTGGAGATTGCTTGTGGAGTGAGGGAATTTCCTCACTAGATTTTTCTTGCCAATATTTCTCTGTAAGATTGCCAATTTTGACATCCAGTTGTACTCAAATTATTTCACTGTTGCTTAATATTAAAACCCTCAACTGCTGCACCAGTTTTCCCAAGTTGGGTTTTTCTGGGGACATTTTCCAAAAATAATTGCGTTATTTTATGCGTGTGCTAGAATTTTCTTCCAGTGTTTATTCTCACGCAATTGTATGTGTAGATTGCAGTTTGATTTATTCAGTATTGCTATAGCAAACAATAAAAATTTGTTAAATTAAATTAACAATTAGGAGAATAATTTCCAGTTGTTGCAATAGGGTTCTAGTTTGGAATTTTCACATGGTATCAGAGTGTAGTTGATCAGCTGGAGAGATCAAAGGTGAAAAAGAAGGAATTTGACTGCTCAGTGTGGGTAGCAGGCTGAAACTCCCAATGGTGGCACAGTGTTTTGCCAGAAAGACCGAGTTGCTTGAGGAAGACCAATTTTTTCGAGAGAGCGACAAAAAAATTTGATCCTTGTAGATCGAGTGATTCCAGAGGCAGAGGGAGAAACTCAGATTTTCATTGAGCAGATCTCTGGCTGGACGCAGTGGTTTTTGCAGCAATTTGCTAGAGCAGAACCAACATTGGGGTGGAAGAGAGAAGAGCACACACAAAGGGAAAATTTTCCTCAGGGAACTTCTAGTCTCAAGAAGTTCAATTTTCCTTGTAGATCAGCAGTAATTGTTAGCAAATTTTCTCACCCTAGAAGGGAGTGTGAGTAAAAGAGCAACAACCGAGCAGAAGGAAAGAGGAAGTTTTTGATATTTCATTGAGATGACCATGGATGGACTTTGTGATTAGGACAAGTTGGATGGAGTTTCCAACTACGTCATATGGAAGGCAAGGATGTCCTTCCTTCTAGATGAATATGGCCTGAAAGATGATATTGATGCAATAGTGGTGGTTCCTTAGGAAGCAGATCAACAGAAAGAGTACAAGAAGGAGATGTCACGGGTGAAACGGTTGATCCTAGATGGAGTTTGTGATCATGTTGTTTCACATATAGTTGGCAAAGATATTGCTAAGCATATGTGGGATACTCTCTCCACATTGTACCAGGGTACTTCCGAGCAACGACAGATGTACCTAAAGGAGAAGTTGAGACTCATCCGGATGTAGAAAGGGGAAGGCATAGACCCATTCCTTACTAGGATTCAGGAGGTCTAAGACCAGTTTTCAATTTTGGGGCAGCGCCTCAACCCACAGAGCTAGTGTAATTGTCACTCAACAGTGTCCCAGAAGAGTGGCAGGTCTTTGTCCAAAGCATATTGGGAAGAGATAGGCTACCAGAATGGGATAGAATGTGGGTCGGTTTGTAGTAGGAGAAGTTGAGACAAGCTCTATTGAAGAGCTCCATTAGTGGCAGTAGCAGCGGATCGAAGCAAGTAAAGGAGGAGGAGAATGTGGCCCTCACATCAAAGGGTCCCAATCAGGGACAGGGGTAGTAGAGAAAGAAGAAGGACTTGTCAAAGGTCAAGTGCTTCAGGTGTGGTGAACTCGATCACTACAGTACCTAGTGTCCTCTTAGAAAGAAGGAAAAGGAGGAGATGCATGACCAACAGGCATCCTCAACAAATATTGATAGGTTGTCCCCTAGATTGGATGAAGACTTCACGATGTTTGTAGATATACCTCCAAGAGTGAGGTGTGGAGATTTAGTGTTGTAGACCTAGAGAGCTACAGAGATTGGGCAGGGTCCTTAAGGATTCCAACTCATGGATCAATACCATGCTACAGGGGCCCACAATATTCAGTAGCAGGATGGATCAGTAGTAGTCAAATGTTGGGGAGCACAATGTAGAGATGGCAGCAATGCAGTTGGCCCAATACATAGTTAGTAGCAACGCAGATCCTTTAGTGGCAGTGCAGATGCTAGTTGTAGTCAGAGACTTAGGAGACAGATGCATCATACTGAACACAATTGATTCAGTATTTTGGACGCTTTTCAGTTGCAGTAGTAACAGATGAGAGGGAGTTGCAGTGTAGATGCAGTGTTGGCAACAATATGGCAGTTTCAACAGCAGCACAAATGCAACGTATATCAGAGTTGAGCAGTGGTTGATGGCCAGCGACAGCCAGACATCAGAAGTGTGACAAGAGATGATACAGATACAGGGTGTTGTAGCAAGGTGTGCAGCACTAGAACACATTCCTCGCTAAGAGGGAGTGTTAGTTTTTGTAGTATCGGATGTGTTCTAGCCTTGAAATTTTGTGGAGAGGCTAGAATACATGAGATCTCCAAAACCTAGAAATCATTTCTGGAAATTCCGCCTAGAAATGACTTAATAAGATTATTAAGCAGTTTTTAAATATTTCCTAAGTCTAAACTTAGGGAATTTGGTTAATTAATCTGTATTAATTAAGTCAAGGTGAGAATCATCTAGAAACTCACACAGATCGATCCAGAGATGATCCTAGCCATCAATTATGTTTTAATCTTAGTCGTTGGTGCTCCAATAGAGGATTATAAGAGGAGGTCGATGTGGTGATGGAGAGCACACTTGAGAAGTTCGATTGCATGAGCAGATCGATTTCCAGAGTAGCAGCAGTCAGTTGTTGGAGAGAGAGCCAGTGAGATCAAAGCAGTGAGAGAGGGGCAAGGACAGTGAAGTCAGAGGAAGGATTCCAGATCTGGTGAGTGCATTTGCAGAGAGGCAGAGGAGCCACAAAGAGGTTGACGCAGGGAAACACTGTAGCCTCTAGAGGCAAAGTCGATTTGCTAGGAGAGATTGACGTTTTCAGTTCCAAAGGCTGGGAAGGAGTCCCAGAGTGCCAGAGAAGCGTCTTTCGGGTTAGCAGAAGGCAAGACTTCATCAGAGTCCAGTCTGAGGAAAGTCGTCCAGCCAGCTACGCATAGTGGTGCAAAGGCGGCCGCAATGCCTCAAAAGGCCGAAATTCTGAAGGCAAGTTGTGCTGGGAGATTGCCTGTGGAGTGAAGGAATTTCTTCACTAGTTTTTTCTTGTGAGTATTTCTCTATAGGATTGCCAGTTTCGGCATCCAGTTGTACTCAGATTATTTCACTATTGCTTAATATTAAAACCCTCAGCTGTTGCACCAGTTTTCCTAAGTTGGGTTTTTTCGGGGAAATTTGTCCAAAAATCACTGTGTTATTTTATGTGTGTATGCTAGCATTTTCTTCCAATGTTTATTCTTCCACAGTTTTATTTGTGTAGATTGCAGTGTGATTTATTCAGTATTTGTTGTAGCAAACAGTAAATAAATTTTTAAATTAAACTAACAATTAGGAGAATAATTTCCATTTGTTGCAATATGGTTTCGGTTTTCGGAATTTTCACAGCCAAGCCCTAGAAAACCTCCTTATCCTTAAAGGGATGAAGAAAAGAGCTGAAAAGAATGATGTTTCGTTGAGTTAATGTGATCACCAAGGATTCTAGACCAGTGCCTTCTTATTGGGAATAATAGAGTTAAGGCTTACCTTGATTTGATGATCTTCGCTCTTCAAGGAGACCTAATGAAACTACGCTAACCCTAGGGAGGCAACAACACAACTACAATATACTTTTGTACTTCAATGACAATGTTCAATGCAGTTTCAAGGATACAATACACAAGATTGATCTCTAAGAACATTCTTTCATCATTGACTATGAGTAATGCATGCAATTCTTCCAACAATTTTAATGTTTTCACAAATTTTCATTAGAATTAGGGCACATTAAACATCATGAAATGAGATTCCATACATTAGACATTTAACAAGGTAGAATATAGAATCAAATAACACTTAGAAGACAGTGAGAGTATATCCATCCATCAACATTACAAAAAGAAGCTCCAAGAAAAGATAGCAAAATTTTTCCAAATATCAAAGTGCATCCCAACATCAAAATTTCGTCCAAAATTACCAATCCAATTTTTTTACAAGAGAGATCAAAATGCAAGTGATGATGAGTTACATATGAGGCTCTCCTTATATTTATATGAGCCTCTCATAAGTTCGAATGGACTAATTAGCCTAATGAAGCCCATAAAAATGTTTTAATGTGCAAATAACAACCCTATTGGTGACAAGCCCACCAAATATCTCCATAAGTGTAAAATAAGCCTTCCTAATGAGGTTGAAATGATAAAATAATGGTGCAAAGGGCCGTTGGAAGGCCAAAATGAGTCCTCTAATGTGCCATGACAAAGACGAGGGCTCCAAAATGATGATCAAGGGGGTGATCCCTTGATTTCCAAGCAAAACATCATGTGGTTCTCCCAAGTGGCTCTTGGGCACAAGTAATGGTCTCATGGGTCTCCAATGGCTCAATAACAAGTCCATGCTCCATTAGTGAGTACTAGAAGATGATGCATGCCCTCTCGTATCTCTCCGGATGAGACAAAATCCCATATGGGCCCTAGATCAACTGCCAAGTGTTGGGTGCAAATGTGTGGCCTACTGGGCAACATGGTCTAAGTGCATCACCATCTCTGTATGGCTAGGGAACGAACAAGCAACATGTAGTGTTGAGGAAGACCATGGTACAACAATCAATGCTCTATTGTGGTGGAGGCCCATGGCTCTCAACACTCACCCTACAAGTGCCACTATGACCCTCTGGAGGGCTTGGATCCCATATAAAGAGGCCAAGTCCAAGATGGAGACCCACCTGCAATCCTGTATAAGATCCAATGCGTCTCATCACCTTCTATAGGATCCAATCATTAGTACAATTGAGTAAATAAGCTTTCTAAGGGAAAAAGTGGACACTTCATAGTGGCATGCCCTTCCAAATGGGCTTTAGAATGTACAGGTGTTACCTTGCTCAACAAGAGAGGTCAATAAAGGACACTATTAGGTGGTTCCAGACCCTAAGGGAGTAATAGGTTCATGGTACATTCGTCAAATGGCAAGTGTCATGTAAAATTATGGTGGAACAGAGTGGGGCAACAGGAAGGCTCCAAGCCACATGCCATCGGACAATGGTAGCTATAATGAGGGAAGTCCACACATTGGGTGTATGGATGTAGGAGGGAGCAATCGTGGTACATGAGTTACCCCAACCTTTGTTTTTCCACCCTTCTTCATATTCCTTTCAACTTTTATTGATTTTTCTTTCTTTTAGTTGCTTGCAGCTCCATGGGTTGGGACAATCATGGGTTCCTTAATGATGGAGGGGGCACTCCTAGGGGCCCTAGGAACCATGGTGATGGCTATAGTGATAGGGGCTAGAGCTCGTGCTTGGATTTTTCCCACGTGCTAAATTATGCCCCGTTCATATTTTGCATTTTGGTGGTACTTTTCTTGTTGTAAGTGTTGAGAAATCTAGGGCATAGCAATTAAGTGATTTCTCTTCTATTAGTAACTTCTTGTGAGTGCTTTTTACTTTAGATTAGGATCTTCTTTTACTTAGGTTATTAGTGTTCTTATTCATCAAACAAATACCAATGCATAAACCATAAAGAGATAAGAGACACATAATATAGGCTATCAGCCAGGGCCAAAACCTCTCCTACTTGAGAGGAAAACCCGAACAAATTCTTCTTCTTATAGAGATTCCAAATGACGAATACCAAGACTAAGACCCTTGACCTATTTGCTACTCCAAGACCAAGACGCAAGTTCCCTTGATGAGATCCTTACACAACGATAGTCAATCTTATGCTCCTTCCCTTTTCTCTACTCCTCTTCCACTTCGACCTCCTTCTAGCTCAAATCTTCGGCCTCCTTGAATTAGGTCTGCAATCCTAATTCATAAACCCAATCTGCAATCCTGTGCCTTTATTTTCTTCTCTCTGAATAGGTTGTCCTTTTTGGTTGACTCAGCTCCCTTCTTGATTTGACCTTCCTCTAACTTAGTTACCTAAGAGGACTGCAATTCCTTTCAGCTTCTTCTGCTGCAACTTATGTCTTTCTTCCTCACACATGTGAAGGATATCAACCTAAAAACAAACCAGAAAACAATCTCGGATTATACTCTTCCTCCTTCGCTTGATAATAAACTTCCTCGTTGCACTTCGCACCTCTTACTTCAGACTTATGATGACTGAAATTCTCTCTAAATTTCTATCTTTGAAATTAGGTCGAGCTGCCTATTTATAGTTTTTTTCCATCATAATAAGCCAACATGACAACAAGTTGGGCCCACGTGTCATTTGATGGAGATAAAATTATCCTTCTTGAAGCCTACTTGAGGAGGAGATTTTGCTTGGTCTTGGAGGGACTTCCTATACATTTAATGACTCATACAAAAGTGTAACATGCCCAAGAAGGATCCTTCATACATGGCATAGATTCAAATTAACTTTTATGACTAGATGACAAATCCTAAAGGGTCACAATGTGAGCCATCACTAAAATAAAATTCCTTGCTCATGAAACCTGTTGTCGCACAAAATGTCTAAGCACTGCGACAACACTCAGATCAGAGGTTGTGGCCTTGATCCCCCAATCTCTCTGTTTAAGATGTCTCCCTACAGTAGGCTAAGGGGGGTAGACCCTATGGAAAAAAGGAATGAAGAAGAGCTAGTTGGGAGCCAACCAGTTTGGGAGACACAGCGAGGCGATCAAGTACTTGATTAAGTCTTAGTAAGGCTTAGAATTTGATTAGATTTTAAATGGTTAATACCAGTGCCTTATGGAGTCAATGAACTTGCTAGGGAAATGAAGACCAAGTAATCGATTACCAACTGCTGCTTAGATGAACGACTATCTTGTATGAAATGCAGATCCTAAAACTTAATGTGAGATGCAGGAATCTTGGTTGATTTTAGTTAAATTCCTACTTAGATTTTGGATCCTTCAATCCTTTCTGTGTTGAACCTGATTTCGTAGTAATTGGCAGAGAGAAGGTCAAGAGAAGCACACTAAGGTGTGATTAACGATACCTCTCTTGAACTTCTAACATACTCGGTGCCTCCGGCGTTACAGAGAGCTGTGGCTCTGACGACTGCAAGGTCACCGTTTTAAGTACTATTAAAACAGGCTTCTCAAGAAAAGACGGATGGAGATCTATCTATTTGTTGACCAAGCTTATGCTTGGAAATAAATTTTATTTATGCAAAACTAACTTATATGCAAATGCACCCGAAGATGAGATGAAGTTAGACTCGAGGATGGGGAAACGCTTGCATTGCTAAAGCCTTCAATTATCCAAATGAGATGTTCGCTTTATTAGATGAAGACTTAAATGATAAACTCTTGAAGATATTACAATTAAAACACCAACTTATTTCAAATCTTCTTGATACAATTTAGCTCAAAGAGAAAAAAAAACTACTTTGCAATTCGATATCAATGCCAACAAATGCTCAAAGTATGCTTAGCATGGGAAACAGAGATACACAATCTATTTTAGTTCCATGACAATATTATTTAACAATCACTTGCAAAATGTCGAGCATTAAATAACCAAAGCAATGAAGATATAGATGCAAGATTTCAACAGATGCACAATGTTCTAGCAATTAAATTTCAAGAGATACAAATACTTTAAACGACCACGAAATTTAAATGCTAACCAATTTCGATCCTAGATTTAAAAGTTATGCTTAGTGACCCAAATCTAGGAAAATTTTCCTATAGTTAACCTTTAGATATAAACATTTAAGCACATTTAACTATAGAGAAATGAAAAATACTAATACGACAAAAATTTACTTTTAGATTTTACCTTAGCACAAAAGACACCAAGAAAGAGTTAAAAAAATTACAAATTTAGCTAGTCCTTTAGGAAATCTTTTTCAATGTGCTAAATAAGATTCAGTGCGGTAAATGATCAATAAAGGTTTTTCATTTTTTAAAAGTGACCAAAACATATCGAACTGACTTAATAATTTTTTAATTTTTTTAATGGGCCAGAGGCCACATAAAAAATTGAAAATCTTTAAGTGTGAAAATTTATTTCAATTTTTCTACCCACATAAATTTTTTTAGCTTTTTTGGGGTTTTGGAGTCTTTTATAATTTTTTAGTTTTAGAATTCTTTTTTTGTTTTTTTTAATGGTTTTTTAATACAAATAAAGTCGTAAGTGAAATCAAATCAAATAAATAAATAAAGCAAAATCGATTTTTTTTTTCTTTTTTTTTTTTTTAAGTTTTTGATGAAGCAAAGTTGAAATCAAACAAAAATTAAAATGTCACACCCAAAAAAATGAATTAAACAAAGAAAAAAAAGAAATGAAATCGAATTCAAATAAAATCAAGTCAAATAAGAATAAAATGAAGGCTCGTAAAAAAATTGAAAATCTTAAAAGAAGCCTAACCTAAATGAAATCCAACAAATAAAAATGAAATGTAAACAAAGCAAAGACAAACCAAAAAAAAATATAATTTAGACTTACCTAACACAAACTAAACAAAGGAAATAAAAGAAAATGAAATGTGTCTTGTTGTGTGTGTGTGCAGGATGGACAGCGGGAGAGCTCGAGGTCAGAAGAAGGTTGCGTGAGAAGGTGGAGAGATATTGTTGTAGGTCAGAGGGTTGAAGACTGTGAGGGAGCTCAGGCTGGACAGAAAAAATGCGAGAAGGATGAGATGTGGGATGGTAGGTCGATGGAGCAACGTTACAGATGGATGAGGGAAATGGAGGCTGCGGACAGGAACGAGAGAAGAGACTGTAGATTTAGGCGGAGGAGTGATGAGGACTGCGTGAGGATGGCAGCACATTGGAGAAAAGGAAGAAGGATTTATTTTCTCTTTTGCAGGTTTTGAAAGGCAGCAAGGGGATGGATGCGATGGCGGATTTAGATGGAGCAAGCAGTGAGTAGCGAGGGGAGAAGGGTGGCTTGGATGTTTGTGCAGGTTTGAATATGGAAGCCCAACAAAATAACGCTCGATGTGTTTTGAGTTCGATGGTAGCGAATAGGGTATGGACTGGACAACAGCTTTTCTGAAACATTCGAAGAGGGATGGACGCAGATCTGTAGTTGTGGCTTTCTCTTAAAAATATTACAAATTTCTTCAGCAAAACAAAACCCAGGCAGCAAAAAAAAACTTAGAAATTGCCCAAAAAAAAAACTTTGCTTGAAATTTTCTTTCCAAATCTGAAGGATTCCCTTTTTTTAGAAAAAAATGAAACCCTTCTTAGAATTTTTCCAGATTTAAAAAGAAAAAATAAATAAATAAACCCTTAGACTGCAACAAATCTGGACAGTTTCCCTGCAAAATTATTTCGAGAATCTCAGGAAAGCAGCACAAACTCCAGACAACCCAAAAAGAACGAATTTCAGACTGTATTTCAGATTTATCAATGAAACCCTCGTAAGATTATTTCCAGATTTGAGATATTTGAAAACCCTTGGACTGCAAAAATAATGCCCGTGCAAAAACTAGTTTTGAGGCCAGATCTTACCCTCTAGGGCCTAGATTTGGCTTCAAACTCAAACTTCACCTTCAGATCTGAAACCTGTTCCTGAAAACACAAACACCCAAAATTTGGATTAAAAAAACAAAATGGAACCCCAGAAACCCTAATCAGAGAAAATAAAAAATAAAATTACAGATCTATGCACAGGGACAACAGATCTATCAAATTTGGCGAGTGCGAGTCCAACTCCGCTCCCATATCTGATAATCTAAGGTTATGTAAAGCCATATTTATCAATTTAGCGCAGAAAAATTTCAAAATTTTAATTTACACGGAGGTGCTTCGCCCAAAACCCTTCATGCATCACCGGTAAAAATCTTATGATATGCTTGGGATCAAATCAAGCTGGGATCTTCAGAAAATACGAATCGGGAGTTGGTTGGTCCAACCAAAAACTTCCCTGAATGCTCGATGATCTAAAAATCAAGAATTTCCTGCACAACTCAGTTCAACCATCAACATAGGGTGATAAAACAATAATAAAATTAAGATCTAATAGAGATACCTGCTATTATATTCAAAATTTAAATTACCATTCAAACCCCAGCGATTGAGCAAGATACCTTTGCTCAAATCACTCTTCAAAAAGCTATCATCAATGGCTAAAAGGAAATCTATGCATGAAAATAACACATCTTATAGCATTTCCACGAAGAGTAACACCAACAGAAATTAACCCCAAAGTCTTTCTTTATTGCTCATGAAAAAGATTACAAGAGAGCTTTAACTTAGCACAAGACTCAGAGATCGAATGATCTCAACTGACAACTGACCTCCTATTTAAAGATAAATCTTCCAATGGCTAGTTCGAGTGATCCTTGCCAAAGTAATCTCGACCGTTGTTGAGGATCAAAATTTCTTTTAATCTCATCCGTCGAACTTTTAAATATTGAGGAAATTTCGAATTTTTCAATTAACTGCATTTTCATTAATTCAAAAATTAAAATTTTGAATTAATTTCCTCAAAATTTTAATTTTGACTTAACCCCAGGGACCAAAGGCTTAAAATTTAGCAAAATAATCTATTAACCTTAGTCCCTGGACCTCTTAAAATTTATTTTTTAAAGGACCCACAAATTTTGCCTTTGGAAAAATTAAACTTACCTAGGACCTATAATTAATTAAATTTTTGGCCTAGGATTTTAATTAATTAACCTATGAGGGGATAAATTTTTTTCTAACCCTCAAGACACTTTACATCATGATTTTTATATTTTTTACATCTCAAGGGGAAAAACCCATCTGAAATAGACCCTCACAGACTACCCATTTCTGCGACACAAATATAATCCAGCAGACAAAGGAATTTATAATAAAATAACCTAACCAGATAGTTAGGATTATTCCCAAATCACTTTTACACAGAACTTATCTATAACACTAGGACTCGCCTAAGATCCTGGTGACAAAATTCATTCCAGCTTTGGGGTAAGGCTAAAGGAAAACTCTGCCGACCATTCGAAAATGAATCAGTGAGATAAAAGAACCTCCCGAAATGTAAATTGTTAACCAGAAAATAGGTTTACCTAGGGAATTACATACATGACACATATCTGTGGAGACTATTTACATCACATACATGCAGAATGGGTTTACATTATAACATGACAACCAAGCTGATGATGATAGCTAGACGACGCGGACACATCGATCAGGTGCTATCCCTTTTGCAAAAAAAAGGGGTGTACTACGATGGGTCATTGACATGTAGTGGTCAACATCTAGCTCTACTTGGGGACACGTTGCTACACTGTAAGAATGTGAAAATCCAGAACTTGCATCCATGCAACACACAATATAACATAAGTAGTGTCCATTCAAAAATCATCATATAACATTAAGCACAGGAAAGATATAAGCTCTTCATTTATTAACTATTTAGTAACATGAAAAGTAAATCTAATCCTAAAATAGAAATGAAATGCTGAAATAACAAGGTGTAGGGTTATAAATACAATACAGAGGATGCCCCATGGCATTAGATGTCATCTTTGAAGAATAGCTTGAGCATTTGGCCATTCGCAGGTAAGTCAAGTGGTTCACCATCCAATCTGCTCAAGTGGAATGAATTTGGCTTAGCAATGTCTCGAATAATGTATGGTCCCAACCACAAACTATCAAATTTCTTATGTTTTCCTGGCTTTTCATTCTTGCAATCCCAAAGGAATACCATATCTCCAACCTGCAAAGATCTAGATCGAGATGATTTATCAAAGCTTTTCTTAATGTTAGATTGACTTTTACATATATTATCAAAAAATGTCCTACGAGTTTCATCCAACTCCACAATCTGATCAATTCTATTTTGAACAACATCTTTATTAGTGGAAAAATGTCGAAGGAGTTGATAAGCTGGCAATTTCAGGTACACAGGTAAGGTTAAATCCAAGCCATAAACCAATTCAAAGGGACTTTTAGCAGTAGCTTTCTTTTTAGTAATCCTATCTGCCCATAAAGCATACTTGATTTTGCTATCCCAAGATTACTTATTATCCCCTACTATCTTCTTGATAATGGTTATGAGATTTTTATTACTTGATTCAGCAAGTCCATTACCCTGAGGATAGTAATTTGATGAATGAGATAAAACAATGCCATACTTGAAACAAAAAGATGAAAATTCTGAAGAACTAAAAGCCTTGGCATTATCAGTAGTGATCTTAGTAGGGACGCCAAATCTAGTAATGATATTATTTTCAATGAAATCCATGATGACCTTTCCAGTGGCATTCTTAACAGGGATGGCTTCAACGCATTTAGTGAAATAATTGGTAGCAGTCAAAATCCATGAGTAGTCATTGCTAGAATTTTCATGAAACTTCCCAATGAAGTCCAGACCCCAATGCTGAAAAGGTGCCTCCACAACCACGGGTTGTAAGGGTAGGGCAGCGAGCTTCTGTTTCCCAGTGAACAGTTGGCAAGCTTGACAACATCTAACAAACTTATTCACATCAGAAAAAATCGAAGGCCAATAATAACCAGCTCTCAAAATTTTGTGGGCAGTAGTTTTAGCAGCATAATGACCACCATAAAACCCCGAATGAAACTCAGAAACTAACTTCTTGGACTCAATTTCGTCAACACACCTAAGTACTATGCCCTCAGGATTCCTCCATCCAAGGCCATCCTTCATGAGGCAATACTTAGTGGCTTTTAATCTAAGAGCCCTTCTCTTATGAGCGACTAAATGGTTAGTACATGTAAGATTTAACAAATAATAAATAATGTCCTTGTACCACCCTTGCTCTCCTAATCTTTTCAGCTCAAGTGAGATGGATCGTTAAGACAAATCAAACCAAGAGCTTTTTCATTACCTTCGGTCATCATTTGAGCCAAGCCTTGGCCTTTGACTAACTTGGTGGGTCTAATCTCTAAATCATATTCTTGTATTTTAGTAACCCACCGAGCACGAGTCCCTAAGCAATGATTTTGGAATAACCCACATAAGTCTTGAAATGCTTAAGAGATTTGACTAAGGCATAGGCTTGCTTTTCCATAGTATTGTATTTTAACTCAGAATTTTGAAGCGCTCTACTGATGAAAGAAATAGGCTACTCGTGACCATCCTTATTTTTCTGCAATAAGACACCAGCAACGGTATCTTCAAAAGTGAAAGAGAAAATCATGAAATCCTAAGAGTAATCAAGAGTCAAGACTAACTAAAATAGAGGCTTTTGCAATAGCACCTTTGATTTCCTGAAAAAGCCTTTTTGCCATCTTCTTTCCATACAAATTTTACATCTTTTTTCAGAAGACTTTGAATAGGCTTAGCTACTTTTGCGTAATTTGGAATAAATCTTCTAAGAAAATTTGTTTTTCCAAGAAAAGACTGAAGGGATTTAAGATTATGGGGGAGAGGAATCTTTTGGATTGCCTCAACTCTTTCAGGATCAATCTTGATTCCATCTTTAGAAATGATGTGACCAAGTAATTTCCCTTCAATTACTCCAAAAACAGACTTAGTTGGGTTTAAGGAAATCCCATACTCTTTACATTTATCAAAAACTTGCCTAAGATGACTTATATGACTAATACCATCCTTAGAAAAAAAGTAAGATCATCCTGATAAATTTCAATAAACTTCCCAATTAAACCTTTGAAGGCATAATCCATAGCCCTTTGAAACGTAGCCCCAACATTGGTTAATCCAAACGACATTCTAATATATGTGAAAGTACCCCATGGTGTGGTGAATGTAGTTTTGTGACAATCCTCCTTCTTAACCCATACCTGATTATATCCAGAAAAACCATCTAGCAATGACATCATTCTAGAACCAATTACTCTTTGCAACATAGTCTCCATGTTCGACAAATGATAATTATCTTTCTTACATGCTAGATTAAAGTTTCGAAAATCAACACAAAGTATTATTGTACCATTCTTTTTCCTAACAATCACCAAGTTGGAACACCATGTTGAATGCCTCGTTTGAGCAATAATTCCTGTTGCAAGCATCTTTGAAAGCTCCTTTTGAACCAAAGGGGCTAACTTAGGATTTATCTGCCTAAGCTTTTGACAAAAGGGTTTAACATTTTCATCTTTCAAAGGGATAGTGTGCTCAATGACATCTTCTCTATAACCTTTTAATTCATCATAAGAAAATTCTAAATCCTGATATTCACGAAATAAATTGGTTAAATTTTTTCTTTCTTCAACATTAGTACCCTTTCCAATTTTGATAATCTTTGGATCCCTAGAAGTACCAATGTTTACCTCG
>APFE030875053.1:143646-175533 GCA_000404065.3 Pinus taeda
ATTAAAAATGTCACACCCAAAAAAATGAATTAAACAAACAAAAAAAAGAAAAAAAAAAATGAAATCGAATTCAAAAAAATCAAGTCAAATAAGAATAAAATGAAGGCTCATAAAAAAATCTTAAAAGAAGCCTAACCTAATTGAAATCCAACAAATAAAAATGAAATGTAAACAAAGCAAAGAGGAACAAAAAAAAATCTAATTTAAACTAAACCTAACGCAAACTAAACAAAGGAAATAAAAAAAACGAAAGGTGTCTTGCTATGTGTGTGTGTGTGCAGGATGGACGGCGGGAGAGCTTGAGGTCAGAACAAGGTTGCGTGAGGAGGTGGAGGGATATTACTGTAGGTCAGAGGGTTGAAGACTGCGAGGGAGCTCGGGCTGGACAAAAAAAACGCGAGAAGGATGAGATGTGGGATGACAGGTCGATGGAGCAGTGTTGTAGATGGATGAGGGAAATGGAGGCTGCGGACATGAACGAGAGAAGAGACTGCGGATTTAGGTAGAGGAGGAGCGATGAGGACTGCGTGAGAATGGCAGCACGCTGGAGAAAAGGAAGAAGAATTTCTTTTCTCTTTTGCAGGTTTTGTAAGACAGCAAGGGAATGGATGCAATGGCAGATTTAGATGGAGCAAGCAGTGAGCAACGATGGGAGAAGGGTGGCTCGGATGTTTGTGCAGGTTTGAATATGGCAGCCCAACAAAATAATGCTTGATGCGTTTTGAGTTCGATGGCAGCGAACAGGGTATGGAACAAACAACGGATTTTCTGAAACTTTCGAAGAGGGATGGACGCGGATCTACAGTTGTGGCTTTCTCTTAAAAATATTCCAAATTTCTTCAGCAAAACAAAACCCAGTCAGCAAAAAAAAAAACTCAGAAATTTCCTAAAAAAAAAAACTTTGCTTGAAATTTTCTTTCTAGATCTGAAGGATTCCCTTTTTTTTTTAAGAAAAATATGAAACCCTTATTAGAAATTTTCCAGATTTAAAATAAATAAATAAAAATTAAACCCTTAGACTACAACAAATCTAGACAGTTTCCCAGCAAAATGATTTCGAGAATCTCAGGAAAGCAGCCCAAACTCCAGACAACCCAGAAAGAACGAATTTTAGACTTGTACTTCAGATTTATCAATGAAACCCTCATAAGATTATTTCCAGATTTGAGATATTTGAAAACCCTTGGACTGCAAAAATAATGCCCCCTCAAAAATTGGTTTTGAGGCCAAATCTTACCCTCCAGGGCCTAGATCTGGCTTTAAACTTAAACTTCACCTTCAGATCTGAAACCTGTTCCTGAAAACACAAACACCCAGAACCCGGATATAACACAAAAAAAATGGAACCCCAAAAACCCTAGTAAGAGAAAATAAAAAATAAAATTATAGATCTATGCACAGGGACAGCAGATCTATCAGATCTGGTGAGTGTGAGTCCAACTCCGCTCCCAGATCTAATAATCTAAGGTTCTGTAAAGACATATTTATCAATTTAGCGCAGAAAAAAATTTGAAAATTTTAATTTAAACGGAGGTGCTTCGCCCAAAACCCTTCATGCATCACTAGTAAAAATCTTATGATAAGCCCGGGATCAAATCAAGTTGGGCTTTTTAGAAAATACGAATCAGGAGTTGGCTGGTCCAACTGAAAACTTCCCCAAACACCCGATGATCTAAAAAATCAAGAATTTCCTGCACAACTCAGTTCAACCATCAACATAGGGCGATAAAACAATAATAAAATTCAGATCTAATAGAGATACCTGCTATTATATTCAAAATTTAAATTACCATTCAAACCCCAGCGATTGAGCAAGATCCCTGTGCTCAAATCACTCTTCAGAAAGCTATCATCAATGGCTAAAAGGAAATCTATGCATGAAAATAACACATCTTATGCATTTCCACAAAGAGTAACACTAGCAGAAATTAACCCCAAAGTTTTTCTTTATTTCTCATGAAAAAGATTACGAGAGAGCTTTCACTTAGCACACGACTCAGAGATCGAATGATCTCAACTGACAACTGACCTCCTATTTAAAGATAAATCTTCCAACAGCTAGTTCGAGTGATCCTTGTCAAAGTAATCTCGACCGTTGATGAGGATCAAAATTTCTTTTAATCTCATCCGTCAAAATTTTAAATATTGAGGAAATTTCGAGTTTTTTAGATGCATTTTAATTAATTCAAAAATTAAAATTTTGAATTAATTTCCTCAAAATTTTGACTTTGACTTAACCCCAAGGACCAAAGGCTTAAAATTTAGCAAAATAATCAATTAACCTTAGGCCCTGGACCTCTTAAAATTTATTTTTTGAAGGACCCACGAATTTTGCCTTTGAAAAAATTAAATTTACGTAGGACATATAATTAATTAAATTTCTGGCCTAAGATTTTAATTGATTTTGTCCAGAAAAATTAATTAATTAACATATGAGGGGATAAATTATTTTTCTAACCCTCAAGGCACTTTACATCATGATTTTTATATTTTTTACATCTCAAGGGGGAAAACCCATCTGAAATAGACCCTTACAGACTACCCATTTCTACAACACAAATATAATCTAGCAAACAAAGCAATTTGTAATAAAATAACCTAACCAGATAGTTAGGATTATTCCCAAATCACTTTTACACAGACTCGATCTATAACACTAGGACTTGCCTAAGATCCTGGTGATAGAATTCATTTCGGCTTTGGGGTAAGGCTGAAGGAAAACTCTGCCGACCATTCGAGAATGGACCGGTGAGACAAAAAACCTCCTAGAATGTAGATCGTTACCAGAAAATGGGTTTACCTAGGCAATTACATACATGGCACATATCTGCGGAGACTATTTCCATCACATACATCCAGAATGGGTTTACATTATAACATGACAACAAGCTAATGATGATAGCTGGACGACGCGGACACATCGATTAGGTGTTATCCCTTTTGTGAAAAAAAGGGGCTGTACTCCTATGGGTCGTTGACATGTAGTGGTCAACAAAACCCATGAGACAAGCATTACAATAATTTTATTTTTCTTCTTTTCATCAATTACATAAAATCATAATTACACATTTCATTATGAAGACCGAACCTAGTTACACTTTTCAATAATAAGTGGCCAAATTATGCTTTTATCTTTCTTTTTCGCTGCATCAACCTTCGAGGCATCATTCCAATCCCAACCCAAAGTGTGGGCAAGGGGATGGGGAGGCTAACTCCTTGTGGACCCAATGGACAAATGTGGACTCGGATGGAAAAAGTGTGAAAAGGGGTTATAATGGAGTGATATATATGGTATCAGGAAGCAAAACCACGCAACCAAAATTAGGGTTTCCCATGTAGTGCCACCCCTAAAGCTAGTAGTCAATATAGGAGGTCCCATGGGACTAGGATGCAAGAGTAACCACCAAGTTGTGACAAGGGAACAAGAGTACAATCCAAGCCCATTCTTTCTGCCGAATCCCCCCACTAATCCATAATGAAACATGTCCAAGAAAAGCAAGCATAAACAACCAATTTCATAATGAAAAGTCATACCTTCGGGGTTGGAAGGCCCACCTTCAAGCAAACGGTCATAACAAATGGGTGAGGGTACACAATACCTAGCTCAAGTGGTAGATGTGAAAATTCGGAAACAAGAATCCTATTGTAGCAATTGGAAATAATTCTCCTAATTGTTAAATTAATTTTTAACTATTTATTTAAAGTTTGCTACAACAAATATTGAATCAATCACATTGCAACAAACACAAATAAATTGCAGAAGAAATAAAAGTTGGAAGAAATGCTAGCACACACACACATAAATTTACACGGTTATTTTAGGACCAATTTCCCCAGAAAAGCCCAACTTGGGAAAACTGGTGCAGCAGCTGAGGGTTTTATTATTATGTAGCAATGAAATAATATTAGTACAGTTGGATTCTAAAACTGGCAGTCATACAGAGAAAAATTGGCAAGAAAAATCTAGCGAGGAATTTCCTTACTCCACAGGTAAATCTAGGCTCTGACCTTAGCTCAAATTGAGTCGTCCAAACTAGCTCTGCACAGCTAGTGGGTCAGCCTACCGCAATCACTTCTGCACTTAGCTCGAACCAGCTTCTCCTCAAGCCGTCTGGTCTGTTGCTGTCTGGGAAAATGTCTCTCCTGGTCTCTAAAACCTCTGCCTAGCTTCTGCCATTGAGACTCAACTTACGCCAACAAATTCGAAATTGCCTCTAGAGGCTACTACGCTGCTCTGCGTCAACCTCAGTGTGGCTCACTTTCCTCTCTACAATTGCACTCACTAAAACTGGAATCCTTCCTCCGGATTCACTATCCCTGCCCCCTCTCACTGCTTCGATCTCACTGGCTCTCTCTCTGGTAACTAACTGTTGCTACTCAACAAATCGATTTGCTCATGAAATCGAACTGCTCAAGTGATTTCTCCAAACCCCATCGACTTCTTATAATCCTATGTTGAGGCTTCAACGACCAAGATTAGATCTTAATCAATGTCTAGGATTAACGTGAAGTCGATCCGTGTGAGTTTCTAGAACATTCGCACCTTAGCTTAATTAATTCTGATTAATTAGTCATCTTCCCTAAGTTTAGACTAAGTAGGAAATATTTAAAAACTGACTAATAATCTAATGAAGTCATTTCTAGGTGGAATTTCCAAAAACGATTTATGGGTTTTTGGAGATCTCATGCATTCTAGCCTCTCCACAAAATTTCAAGGGTAGAACACATCTGATGCTACAAAATCTAACACTCCCTCTTAGCGAGGAATGTGTTCTACTGTTGCTGCCTTTTGTAGCAACATCCTGTTTCTGCATCATCTCCTATCATGTTGTTGATGTCTGGCTGTTGTTGACCACCAACCACTATGCAAGTCTGATATGTGTTGCATCTGTGCTGCTGTTGACTATGCTGAACTACTGCCAGCACTGCATCTACGCTGCAACTCCCTCTCCATCTGTTGATATTGCAACTGCAACTCAAAATCATCCTAAATATTAAATCAACTTTGATTAGTATGATGCATCTGTCTCCCGAGTCTCTGACTTTTCTTAGTATCTACACTGTCATTGAGGCATCTGCTGTTGCTGAATCTGCATTGTGCCACCTGCATTGTTGCCATCCCTGCACTGCGCTCCTTAGCATCTGACTGCTGCTAGTCTGCAATGATCACTTGGCCTCTGACTGCATCTACTACCACTGATCCATCCTGCTACTGAATACTGTGGGCCCCTGTAGCCAGGTAATAATCCATGAGGTGGACTCTTCAAGGACCCTACCCAATTTGGCACACTGGAGTCTCATACTCCTCACCTCCTAGATCTGGTGTCCCACTATCTCCTTTCAAGCCTAGTCCTTGTTTGGGACCCTTCCTTTCTTTGCAACTCACACTTCCTCCAGGATCTTCCTCTGGCAACTGGAAGTTGATCTTATGCCCAGATCTGCATTCTAGCTAACTCGTCCGGCCTCCTCCGGCAATCTTGTAGGGCCATCCCTGCAGAGCTGCAAAATCTGGAAACTCAAAACTGGAGAAATAAACCTTGAAGATATGTCGAAAACTCCCTCTTTCTTTTGCTCAGCTATTCGCACTCCCTTCTAGAGTGAGAAAATTTGCTCACAAAGGCTGTTGATCTGCAAGGAAAAATCGAACTTCTTGAGACTAGAAGTTCCCTGAGGAAAATTTTCCCTTTGTGTGTGCTCTCTTTCCACCCGATGTTAGTTCTGCTCTCGCAAACTGCTGCAAAACAATTGTGTCCAGCTAGAGATTTGCTCTACGAAAAATACTGGCCACTCCCTTTGCCTTTGGAATCCCTCGATCTAGAGAGATCGAATTTTTCTGTCTCTCTTAGAAAAACTGATTCTCTTCAAGAAATTTGACCTCTTGGCCAAGGTGACTGCGCTACCTCTGGGGTTTCGATCTGTTGTCCCTCAATTAACAACAAAACTTCCTCTTCCTTCGCTACTGAGCTCTTTGACTGATCATCCGCGCTCTGATACCATGTGAAAATTCAGAAACTCGAATCCTATTACAACAACTGGAAATAATTCTCCTAATTGTTAAAATATTACTTTTAACAATTTGTTCATTGTTTGCTACAAAAAATACTAAATCAATCACACTGCAACCTAAACAAATAAACTGTGGAAGAAATAAACGCTGGAAGAAATCCAAGCACACATAAATTTACACAGTTATTTTCAGACCAATGTCCTTGGAAAAACCCAACTTGGGAAAACCAATGCAACAGCTTAGGGTTTTATTATTATGCAACAGTGAAATAATCTGAGTATAACTGGATTTTGAAACTAGCAATCCTACAAAGAAAAATTGGCAATAAAAATCTAGTGACGAATTTCCTCACTCCACAAGCAAATTTGGGCTTTGACCTTAGCTCAAATTGAGTCGTCCAAATTGGCTCTGTGTAGCTACTACGTCACCATAGCGCAGTCACTTCTGTACTCAGTTCAAACTAGCTTCTCCTCAAACCGTCTGGTCTACTCCTATCTGGGAAAATGTCTCTCTTGGCCTCGGAACCTCTGCAGCTTTTGGCACTAAGACTTAGCTTTCGCCAGCAGATTCGAAATTGCCTCTAGAGGCTACTATGTTTCTCTACGTTAGCCTCACTATGGCTCAGTTGCCTCTCTGCAAATGCACTCACTGGAACTAGAACCCTTCCTCCGATTTCACTGTCCCTGCCCCTCTCTCACTGCTTCGATATCACTAGCTCTCTCTCCGACAACTGATTGCTACTACTTAGGAAATCGATTTGCTCATGAAATCAAATTGCTCAAGTGATTTCTCCAAGCCCCATCGACTTCTTCTTATAATCCTCTATTGAGACTTCAATGACCAAGATTATATCTTAATCAATGGGGAGGATTAACTTGAAGTCGATCCATGTGAGTTTCTAGAACATTCACACCTTAACTTAATTAATTCTGATTAATTAGTCATATTCCCTGAGTTTAGACTTAGGAAATATTTAAAAACTGACTAATAATCTAATTAAGTTATTTCTATGCATAATTTCTAGAAACAATTTCTGGGTTTTGGAGATCTCATGCATTCTACCCTCTCCACGAAATTCCAAGGATAGAACACATCTGATGCTACAAAAACTAACAACGAAGAATGGTGGCACATCGAGCTGTCTAGTGCCTGCAAGGGGCTGTCGGCTGAAGACAAATCTAGGAGAACATTTCTCTTGTAGGGGTCACCTACTAGTGGTGAGTAACAGGGTGATTGAGCAACTTGGTAACCTTCTTTTAATTGTAGTGATGCACCCTTTGCTCATGAATCCTATATAGGTTAGCTTCTCCTATTGAGTAATGGATCATCTTTGTATTCTCCTTCAACCCTACTCACATTGATCTCCCATTCTCTTTATGGAGGTGCAGTGGAAAGACCCTTATTTCTCTCTAGTTACTTGAGGGCCTCTCTCAACTCCTTGCTATTGGAATGGTGCCCTTCGTCATGAAGGTTCTATAAGAGGATTCCATTGCCCCATCATTTATAATAAGATTGAAATCCTATAAAACTTTTATTTTCCAAATTTTCTCCATCAACTCATTCCCTCTTTGCTTTAGTTTCCCCTTTTGGTTTTCTCTTTCTTGCAATGGATTAGTTAACCTACATACTATATCTGGTTCCCCACACCCCAATAAGCCTTTGCTTAAAATTCAATATTTCCCTATCCATTGGTCCTTTGCATGCTCACGTCTATTTTAGTAAAATTGTCATGCTCATCCCTTACAAACATTTTAGCCCTTCCTACAACCTATTTTATTTACATTGTGCTACCACCAAATCTGTCTCCCAAAATTGTAAAGTCCGAACACCTAGGTGAAGAACTAAGAGGTTGACCACTCTCACCTCACTAACACTCTTTTACACCCTAGACAAGGGATGGACCTAAGTCAAGGGAGGATTCTCTATGGGTTATTAGGCTCACTTCAAGTAGTATGTAATGGGAGTGAAGAGAGATTACAACTTTCAATGAAACCAGAAAGGAAATGATTTTTGTTGTTCGAAGGTGATGGATAAAAGGGAATAACTAGGTCCTTATTGTGTGAGCTATGGAGGTCATGTGTCCAACCTATAGAGGGTGGTTCGAGGGTGGTTCTAATGAATAATTAGAGGCTATAAAAAACCAAGGTGGGTTACTATACAACAACCCTAATTTGGGCGCTAGATACCATAGAGTTATGAAGGAGAGGGACTCTCTATGGAGACCTCCATGACCATATTGGTCTAGAAGTGTTTTTTTTTTAAGAATTAAAACTATGCTATTGCTCACTACAAACACCTAGGCATATAATTTTTGCTCTTTAAAACAAAGCAACAAGAAGGCTTAAGTACTCCTGCAATGTAATAATGTTGCACCTCTATGGCTCTTAGGTCAACTCTTACAATAAAAAATTGCAACAAAAATCTTTAGTGGTGAGCCTAGAACACAATGCCACACATAACAAAGTTGTATGTACAATGAAACATAGTCTAAGCTAATAATTTACCTCATCTCCACAAGCTTGGAGCTAGCTTGCTCACAAGTTATTCCATTAATCAAATCCCACTTACAAATGGAGAGAGAAAACCCTTATATAGGTTTTGTTGAATTTGCTTGAAATTCTGCTACTACTATGATGGACAATTTGAAAACTAATTCTTTTTTCACCAAGACATAGACTTTCTCAACACTAAAAGCAATAGAATTAAACACAAAGATAAAGAACTAAATCACACAAGAGGCAATAATTTTTCTGGCGAACCCAACTGGGAGAACCCTCTTCTTGTTGTAGAATTTTATTGAAAGAGTTTGAACATATGAATCTCTTACAAGGAAATATTGGTTCACATGAGAATACACTTTTTCTCACTGCTTGGACTAAGCTAGAAACTCCCTGTAATCCTCTCAACCTAACTCCTACTTCCTTGTGCAATCTGGCCTCTATTTCCTAGCGCAATAGTGGCTCCTATTATTTAGGAATTCGTCCTAAATCCTAGCGTTGGTTTGCAAGGAATTATCCCTCTCAATTTTGCGTATAAGTTACTCCTTGATACACTCTCTCAACAAGATGCTCTCATACACACAAACCTATGCATACAAGAAGGATGCAAGTTGTGGCTTCATCCTCCTTTTAAGTAATTCGATCATGCTAATTCTGGCAAGTGCGAATTTAGAACACAAGTGAAGTTTGACTTGTTAATTGCTCATGTAACACGTCCTTGCTTCAATCAAAACTGAAGTTCTCCAACTCATCGTGTTCTAAATTAGAACTAACACTTGGATAAGCACATAACTAAGCCTCTTGTTGGAAAATCGATGATGACATCTTATTATATTTATTTCCTTTAACCTAGATACTTTCTTGTGAATCTTGATTATTTTCTTTATGTTCTTTAATTAGATCTTAGCATTAAGCAATGTTAAGAATAGTAAATGCAATAACATAGGACACAAATATAGGCTCTTAGCCAGGGAAAAACCCTTCCAAGGGGAAAACCTAAAAACTCTTCTCTTCTTAGAATCTGCTTCAAATGAGATACAAAGACCCAATCCCTAGACCAAGTCCTCCTAGTACCAAGTCGGCCCTTCCATAAGTCCTTCCTTGAATCTGCACAAAACTGCTACACTACAACTTTAACCTGTGAGCTACAATACTGCTACTTGACCTACAACTTCAACCCTACAATTTTGGCCGTGTAGCTCTTGGAGAAACCCTAATTTATCCTCCTTTTGGGACCTTCCAAGAGTAAGACAACTCTTCCTAAGGTCATCGAGGTCTATATAGAGTTTCCTTCTCCCCAACTACAGGATGCTACACTTCGTCCTACTGCAATTTAGTCCTGCAACTTTGGGTTGTTTTTGCAACCCAGAAACCCTAGAACTTCATAGATGTGAGAGAGATAGAGCCCAAAAACCTAGAAAATTCATCCTTCCTCCTTCTCCTTGAACTTCGCTCTCCTTCTTGTAGCTACCCAACTATAGATCAAACTTCTTCTTGTAGATCAAACTTGTGAGTGAGTGTGTTGCAAATGAAGTTCAACTACTCCTTTACGTTGATTTGTGGTAGCATCAGATATGCTCTAGCCATAAAAATTGGTGGAGAGGCTAAAGCACATAATATCTCCAAGACCCATAAATGGTTTGGGGAACTTCGCTCTCCTTTTTGCAGTTACCCAGCTATAGATCAAACTTCTTCTTTTAGATTGAACTTGTGAGTGAGTGTGTCGCAAATGAAGTCGAACTGCTCCTTTATATAGCCTTCTCAAGGGGTCAAATTCCCTCCTTTAGGCCGACTTGTACTCTTGGGGATTCTAGGACTTTCTAGACTCAAAATTATAATTATTTTTACAATTACAAGTTTCCCATAAGGGTCTTATAAACATGATGTTGACTCCATTGACTCATGATAATAAATCCTAAGACGTAACAAACCCTAGAAGCACGAAGAACATGCTTTTACCTAGAAGACCATCAATAATGAAACCCATGCTTTAATAATAATTTGTCTTTCTTCTTTTTCTTATTTGTTACATATGATACATATTGAAATGAGTACAAAAATTATGAAGACTGAAACTAGGGAGGTGTTCATAATTGTACAACTAGTACAACATCATATCTCAAACTGAAGAGTTCTCAAGAAGAGTCAGATTGATAAGCCATACTATAAGCACATCATCATGACCAACATTGTCCTTGAGGGCTAACTGGACGAGCTCTTCTTTAATCAATATCATTATGATGGGAGGCTTTAGATGTGATATTGCACTACCTCTAAAAGGTATGTACCCCATCCGAATGTCTACAATGTATGTCCTTTTAGGACTTTTTTTATCTTGAATCTCCAATCCTGAGTCCTCAAAGAATATCGGTCCTCTTCGACCACTCTTCTCTTGGATACCTGTCACATCCTCAAAGAGTGTCAGTCCCTTTCCTTTCTTGGATGCTATGTCCTCAAGGAAACCACAAATGCTTATCCAAACCTCCGCCATTCTCTCTTCATCACCTGAAGAGGAGAAGGCACATGTGATGTCCAACATCACTCCCTCTCAACCAAAGAGGATATCCCTAGTCTCCTTTAATCTTGAGACTCCTTTACTCCCTCTTAAATCCAAAGGAGATTTCCAACTTCCTCTCTATTTGGGAATTCTACACCACAAGCCTTATAGCTTATCTTCTTAAAAGTATTAGCTACTAGTTCTCCATAGCTATCTAGCTCCCTCTTCACATCTCTTGAATCGACTATGCTTCTTTCTAAGGTATCATGGAGTCACCTTCTCCCTTCGATATTGTGACAAGTTCTGGGTTAATCTTCTTGCTCATCACTTTCTTCTTTGATATGAAGGCATATATAGAGCCTTCCCAAAATTCAAGTTGATCATAGCTTCTTCTTGAAAGCGATCTTCCCTTGACCTTCAGGTTATCTTCTTGCACTGCTACTTTTTAATATCGATATATCCATATATTGACTTCACAATGGTCAGGTGTCAAATATCGAGCTTTCCTCAATATCCCTTTTCCATCATATAATCCTGCAACATTCTACCAGGTAGCAATAATATGTTAACCAGGTAACTGATAATGATAAAAATCAGACTTACCTCATCATGATGACCTTCTCACCAACATCCTCATCGACCACCTCCACTTCATGCATCAGAGTGCCCAAGGATAGAACTTGATTACCAAGTTACAACTTTTTCTTCTCGTGACTACATTGGATGTTAATCATTACAATATATATTCTAGAGAAAGTCTTAAGTTCTTTATACATTCTTAAGTAAGTCAAACTTCAAGCATCATATATCCATATACTTAAGCAAATTTCACGATGAACCTTTTCTCCACAATATTCTATATATATATGAATCTTATCCAAGGTTTTGTATTCAACATGCATTCCTATGCTTTTATTTGATCATCCAACTATCCATGTATCTCACAAAGAGCCTACATCCATGACCCATTGCATTATTTCATCCTTTTACCCGTATTTATTCCACATTACATGGAATGTTTACTAATCCTTGTCATAGTGCTTTTCCAAAGAACCCTCCATAATGATGGTTCTTTCCTGAATCATGATGATTCATCTAAGAAGGATGACAACCTTTAACATAATGTTAGACAATATCTGAATGATCAATATGCAAAATGGTCTATCTATCCATGTATCTAGATGATCTTTGTAAAGCAATTTAATCATGAAAATTCTAGATATCCTACTATCACATACTATCTTCCTATGATGCTTATGCAAAACACACTATCCTAGAAGAAAGATGAATCTTCACAGAGAACCTGATAGTCAGTGAACCTTCTTTAGTAGTAAAGATCATTATCTTCTTCCTCCTTTGCTTTCTTCTTAGGTTCTCCCATGACTTCGGCTACATGAGCTTCGCTCCTTTCCTTTCTCTTGTTCTTTAGGCTTGGACAATCCCTTTTAAAGTGTCCAAACTCATTGCAATTGAAGCATTGCACCTTGAACATGTCTTTCTTCTTGGACTTACCAAACTTCCCTTTCTTGTTCTTCTTGATTCGGGCTAGAAAGGCTTGATACTGCTCATTAGATCTAGTATCATCCTTGACCTTGATTCTTGATTCTTCCAGTATGCATTGTGCCCACACCTCTTTGAATGGAGTTGAATCCTTTTTGGAGTAGATGCTTGTTGCAAAGTTCCTCCATTTTGGTGGCAATGCATTTAGTACACAGATGGTTACTTCTGAATTAGTAATAGGTTCCCCATGTCCTTGTAGACAATCTCTTAGTTGAGAGACTCTCATGAGGAAGGATGCCACATCCTCATCCTTCGATTTCTTCATTCTGTACAACTTGTTTCTTAACGACATCTTTTGACCTGTTGTACTCACCGAATACAAATTCAATAGCTTGTCATCTATGGCCTTGGAAGTCTTCAGATTCACAACAAATGGAACAAGATAATCCTTAATTGATTCAACTATGATATTTTGAGCTCTTACTTCCCCTTTCTTGTACTTTCCTAGTTCTTGTGTCTTATCCTTTTTAGGTTCAATAACTTCTCCACTAACATATCCCATTGCTTCTTGTTCTATGAGTATCAAGTCAATTGTTTTCTTACATGCTAGACAGTTCAAAGCCCCAACGAGCTTATTTCTTTCCTTGTAGAAAGAACTCATTTGACTTGAAGATTTAGGAATGATGTAATAATATGTTACTTACTTGATTGTCAAGATGTTCCTTGATGATGTCTCCAATCTTCTTGATTCTTTTCAAGACCTTTGGAGAGTTCTTGATGATGTCCTTGAAAGATTTTCCCTAGGATTCCTCAACCAACAACTTGCAAGATTGATGTCTTGTGAGATCAACACCCTCCTTGCGAGATTGATGTAGTCTTGATCTTTTTCAATGTAGAAACCCTAGATTAGAAGGGTCTTCTACCAATGAGTCTTTAACCAGATCCTTTCAAGAGACAATTCTCCTTGTAGTCCTCTTCTTTTAGGCTTCGAGAGCTTCCTATATTTCGATAAGCAATTCCCTTTAGTGTCCTTCTAGTTGCCTTCCTTGTTCACCTTAGCTCTGATACCATGTTGGAAAATCAATGATGGCAACTTATTATACTTATTTCGTTTAACCTTGATACTTTCTTGTGAATCTTGATTATCTTCTTTGTGTTCTTTAATTAGATCTTATCATCAAACAATATCAAGAACATTAAATGCAATAACATAGGACATAGATATAGGCTCTCAGCGAGGGCAAAATCCCTTCAAGGGGAAAACCTGAAAACTCTTCTCTTCTTAGAATCTGTTTCAAATGAGATACAAAGACCCAACCCCTAGACCAAGTCGACCCTTCCTCAAGCCCTTCCTTGAATCTACACAAAATTGCCACACACTGCAACTTTGACCTGCCAGCTACAATATTGCTACTCAACCTACAACTTCAACCCTTCAATTTTAGCCTCATAACTCCTGGAGAAACCCTAATATAGCCTCCTTCTGGGACCTTCCAAGAGCAAGACAACTCTTCCTAAGATTAGTGAAGTCCAGATAGAGTTTCCTTCTCACCAGCTACAAGATGCTACACTTCGTCCTACTACAATTCAGTCCTGCAACTTCGTGCTATTTCTGCAAACCAAAAAAACTAGAATTTCACACATGTGAGAGAGATAGAGCCCAAAAACCAAGAAACTTTATCCTTCTTCCTTCTCCTTGAACTTCACTCTCCTTCTTGTAGCTACCCAGCTATATATCAAACTTCTTCTTGTAGATCGAACTTGTGAGTGAGTGTGTTGCAAATGAAGTTGAACTACTCCTTTATGTTGATTTGTGGTAGCATCAGATGTGCTCTAGCCATAAAAATTGGTGGAGAGGCTAAAGCACACGAGATCTCCAAGACCCATAAATGGTTTGGGGAAATTCCACCCGGTTAGAGAGATATTAAAATAATTAATATTTTTAATGGGGTTCCTAAGTCTAAACTTAGGAAAATTAAAATATTAATGGGTATAATATAAAACTGAGGTGAGAATGTTCTAAATGACATGGATCAAGCCAAATCTAATCTTAGTCGTTGATTAGGGACTTAATCTCGGTCGTTGAAGACTCAATAGGGAAAGTATAAGAGGAGGCTTGAGGGTCAGTTGGAGATACACCAAGATTGATCAGTGAGTTCGATTTTCTGGAGCGTGGCCTTCTGAGAAAATTTGAACTAGTGATCTGTTACAGCGAGGGGCGGAGATAGTTCTTGAGGGTTAGCACAGTGACTGAAGAGGTTGATGCAGAGGCAGCTAGAGATACATAGAGGCATCAGGAGCCACGCAGAGGCAACTAGAGACTATGCAAATGTTGAGGGGCCTGCGTGGGTGACGCAGAAGGCTAGAGCGCTGACACAGAGAGGCAGAAGGCTAACGCAGAGGGTTCAAGACCCATGCTAAGGCTAGCAAGGCTGACACAGAGCCTAGGAGAAGCACCGAAAGGATTTTCGTGGGGCAAAATAGTGCTGAGAAGCTAAATATCTATCCTCAAGAAGAGGTATTACTGCCGTGTAGAAATCTCTGTTGGGTGAGGCAGTTTGGCACCCTAGTTGTACTCAAGAAAGCTGCTTAATAATAAAACCCTCAGAATTGATGCACCGATTTTCCCAAGTTAGGTTTTTTCGAGGACGATTGTCCAAAAATAACAGTGTCCCTTGTGTGTTTATTTGTTATTTTAGTTGATGTTCTGTATATGATTTGAGACTGCATTTGTGTTTATTTTCAATATTTATATGGTTAAATGACTTGTTAAGAAATAAACAAGTAGGTGAAATAAACCAGATAATGCAATAGGAATTTCTGACGTATCAGACTTAGAAATTTCAACATGGTATCGGAGCATTGCAGATCACAAGAAAACTGAAGGCACCAACAATATCAAAAATTTGTAGCAATAGCAGTTGTCCCAAGAGACAGAGTTGCTCCTAAGCAGAAGGCAGTAGAGAAGGAGTAACGCAGAGGGCCTGCATCATCATTTCAAGCCAGAGAGAGGGCCAGTGCAAAGGCAGAGAGAGGCAGAAGAGGCTCACGAAGAGCCACGTCATCCTATTCAGTCAGGTAGGCTTGACACAGTTGGCCAAAGGAGTGATTCAGCCTCTGTTAGGATTGCACAGAGCTAGAGGGCTCAGTTTCTTCAGTTGTTGGGGCCTAAGGGAGCTATGAGCAGATTGTGGATTGAGAAGCTAGTGGGGTGTTGTTTCTGTTGGAGTAGAGCAGTACCTATCGGGACAGAACCAAGGTAGAGGGAGTTGCTACCTTGACAGATTTCTTGCCAAGAAATCCATATCCGAGTTGCAGTTGCAAAGAGGATTGGAGAGGAGCGGATCGATAGTTGGCAGGAAGATTTCCAGTAGGGAAATCGAGACTCAGAGGGAGTCTAGGAGAGAACTTCTAGGAGGGAAGTCAAGACTCTAGGAGAGAAATTCCAGGGGCAAAGTTGAGAACTGTGACTATCCCAAGGGGAGTCCAGAACAGAAAGGGAGTCCAAAAGAGGAACGGAGATGTCATCTGGAAGGCCAGGATCCTGTCTGTTCTGGATAGACATCGCATCAAGGGCTTCACCTTGAGAACTGTGACTATCCCAATCGACCTAGTTGATAATGAAAGGTATGAGGATGCAATGGCGAAGGCAAAGTGCATAATCCTTGATGGGGTCAAGGATCATGTAGTACTGCATATTGCCGAGAAGAACATGGCAAAGGAGATGTGGGGTACCTTGATGACATTGTATCAGGGCACTTCTATGCAGAGGAAGATGTTGTTGGAGAATCATTTGTTGTCATATTAGATGCAGAAAGGGGAGCAGATAGATCTATACCTCAGCAGGTTGCAAGAGATTCGGGACCAACTTACTTCCATAGGGGCCACACTGGATCAGGAGTTCATGGTGAGGACCGCCCTGAATGTAGTCTTGTAGGATTGGGAGACATTTGTCCAAAGAATTTTGGGTAGAGCTGATCTTCCAGGATGGGAAGAGATGTGGGTAGCTCTTTTCCAAAAAGAGATCAGACGGTTGACCAAGGCAAGAAGTAGCGGCAAAGGAGGTCGAATCAAGAAAGAGGAGGAGGAGGATGTGGCTCTGGCATCTGCGAGACAGCAAGGGAAGAGGAAGAAGAAGGACATCTCCAAGGTGAAGTGCTTCCATTGTGGGGATCTAGGTCATTATGCAACCCAGTGTCCCAGGAAGAAGAATAAGGGAGAGGTTTTTGACTCCAAGGCAGCTCCAGCTAAGGTGGAGAAAGAAGTCGAGACGGATGACGATTGTGCCATGAGTGCTCATGCACCTCTAGAGAAGAGGTGGGGTGACATTGAGCTGTATTTAGGAGGACTATAGAAGATGAGGGTTAGGATCCTTGAGGTGCCCAAACTCTTGGATCATATCCGGCTATGGGAGCCTCAAATGACAGTAGCAAGAGTACGGATGTCGATAGAAGCAAGATTTGATGGAGCGACAAGGCAATGCTAGAGTGTTGGGATCTGTAGCAGCGCAATGGGGGTTGTAGCAGTGCGAGAGGCACAAAGGTGTTTGCAGCAATGCGACATGCACAGAGGAGATTGCAGCAGTGTGAGAGGCACAAAGGTGTTTGTAGTAGTGCAGAGGCAGTAGAGGGAGCATAGGATAGCAGTAGAGGTAGCTTCAGCATCAGGAGGCTTCCAGACCGACAAGGATGTCATGACTTGGGTAGATCAATTACTTACTTCTCGGTAACTAAGTTGCAGTGCAGTAGTTAGCAGTGGCAGTGCTATGGGCAACATGATGCAACATTTGAGAGAGAGTTGCAGTACAGATGCAGTGTTGGGAGGAAGGACCAGCAGCAGCACAGATGCAAAGGGAGCTGCAGTACAGATGTTGTAGTGGCAGTGGCAGAGCCATGGGCAGCAGTACAGGAAGCAACAATGCAATGGATGTAGGGCAGCAGGCCCAGCATCAACATAGGCACTAGTGCTAGAGGATCAGTGTGATGTTCAGTTGTGGAGCATTACTAGAGCACATTCTTCGCTAAGAGGGAGTGTTGATTTGTGGTAGCATTGGATGTGCTCTAGCCATAAAAATTGGTGGAGAGGCTAAAGCACATGAGATATCAAAGACCTAGAAATGGGTTGGGAAATTCCATCCCGTTAGAGAGATATTAAAATAATTAATATTTTTAATAGGGTTCCTAAGTCTAAACTTAGGAAAATTAAAATATTAATGGGTATTAATATAAAACTAGGTGAGTATGTTCTAAATGACATGGATCAAGCCAAATCTAATCTTAGCTGTTGAATAAGGACTTAATCTTGGCCATTGAAGACTCAATAGGGAAAGTATAAGAGGATACTTGAGGGTCAGTTGGAGATACACCAAGATTGCTCAGTCAGTTCGATTTTCTGGAGAGGGGCTTGCTGAGAAAATTCGAAATAGTGATCTGTTGCAGCGAGGGGAAGTGAATACATAATAGAGAGGCAGAGAAAGTGCCTGAGGGTCAGCGTAGTGACTAAAGAGGTTGAGGTAGAGGCAGCTAGAGCTACGTAGAGGCAGCAGGAGCCACACAGAGGCAGCTAGAGACTGCACAGAGGATGAGGGGCCTATGTGGGTGACACAGAAGGCCAGAGAGCTGACGCAAAGAGGCAGAAGGCTGACGCAGAGGGTTCAGGAGCTATGCTAAGGCTAGCAAGGCTAACGCAGAGCCTAGGAGAAGCGTCGATAGGATTTTTGTGGGGCAGACTAGTGCTGAGAAGCTGAATATCTATCCCCGAGAAGAGGTATTACTGCCGTGCAAAAATATCTGTTGGGTGAGGCGGTTTGGCACCCTAGTTGTACTCAAGAAAGCTGCTTAATCATAAAACCCTCAGAACTGTTGCACCGGTTTTCCAAGTTGGGTTTTTTCGGGGACGATTGTCCAAAAATAACGATGTACCTTGTGTGTTTGTATGTTATTTCAGTTGATGATCTGTATATGAGTTGAGACTACATTTGTTTTTATTTTCACTATTTATATGGTTAAATAATTTGCTAAGAAATAAACAAGTAGGTGAAATAAACCAGATAATGCAGTAGGAATTTCTAATGTGTAAGACTTAGAAACTCCAACACTTTATATAGCCTTCTCAAGGGATCGAATTCCCTCCTTTAGGCTGACTTGAGGATCCCCGGGCTGGCTTGTACTCTTGGAGATTCTAGGACTTTCTAGACTCTGTTGGCACAAAAATGTTGTCAAGGAAAGACCCTGGGTTCAGGCACAAGGGGCCAACAAGGGTCTGTTGTAGTCTAGGATAACGTCGACATTTTCACCCTACCCCAAAGGGCGAGGAGTCTCACCCGAGGCATGTCACGGCCGAAACTAAGATGGATTTAGAAGGATATCAAGGATGACGAGACATTACTCCATATACATATTGAAGCATACATTTATCACAACATTATATCATTATAGTTATCATATTCATCCAAGGAAAGACCATCAATATAAAAACTTTTTAATTAACAGGAACTAAACATTACTAGACCACATTCCTGTTAAATTTCTTGTTAATTTTGTGGCAAGGTGTCGAGAGCAAGAAGAAACAACCAAGCGAACAAGGAGGAAGATGGGAAGCGGCCGAGGGGAAGACAACCGAATGGAATTGGCAGTTCGAGCAATGGAGAAATAGATAAAAGGACAAGACAACATGAAGAAAGGGTTGATATTTGGTAGGAGTCATAGGCATAGAGGAACAGGATCCGAGGACTGGAGTAGTTGCAGAGAGGTCAGAACCGGGCTTGATTTGAGATCTAAGGCATTTTGTTGCCACAGTATTTTATGTAGTTGGTCACGACTTTATGCCGAATGTATGTTGTAATGAATCTTTGAATTAATATGAACGAGTGACTGAACCAATTGTATGGCATCATGTGTATGTGTATCGCTATGATTTATGGACTTGCTTAAAAAGTTTTTATATTGATGGTCTTTCCTCAGATGAATATGATAAATATAATGATATAATGTTGTGATGAATGTATGCTTTAAGATGTATATGGAGTAATGTCTGGGTCATCCTTGATATCCTTCTAAATCCATCTTAGTTTCTGTCATGGCATGCCTCAGGTGAGACCCCTTACCCTTCGGGGTAGGGTGAAAATGTCGGTGTTATCCTAGAATACAGCGGACCCTTGTTGGCCCCTTGTGCCTGAACCCAAGGTCTTTCCCTGATGACATTTTTGTGCCAACAAATGGTTCCGTTGCAGGGACCTAAAATCACAAGAAGTTCTTTGGAATATGATATCAAGGATATTTAAGGAAATTCGAGACTGGTGGGATAACCGAGTAAATTGGTTCGTATCAGAGCATGCTACTTGTCGAAGCCAACCTATTGCTAAGGTGAGTGAAGAAATTTTGTACTCAGAGGCTGCGAGTGATTAGTACGAGATCTTCTGGTGTAATTTCTCGGAAGACTTGTATCACTGGTTGAGGAGGCTAAAAGTGAAGAGCTGGCCAGAAGGAACTATGCTAGCTTGTCGCGACTAGGTTCCCACAAGCCTTGCAACACTGCAACACTTGGATAGAGAGATGACAAGGGTAGTAGATTTCTGGGTACAAACTATTGTAGAGGGGTACGCAGTTGAGTTCACAACAGAGAACTATTAGTCCTTCTCGAAAGCGGATGTGGTGTTCAGATCAGGGTTAAGAGTGAAACCAGTGAACGAAGTGTCTTTGTGGATTAAGGTGTTGATGGTGGAGGAAGAATTGTTACCTTTACCCAGAGAAAATATGGTAGCGTAAAACCCCAGTACTGGGGTAAGGGCCTAAGGGGAGAATGCTACCGTTTGGAGAAATTTAGATGCTGTTGAAGGAATGGATATATAAGAATCACGGAAAGCTAGAGATATCAGGGCGCAAAGGAGAGTGCTACTAGTAGAAAAGTGGCAGGAAAGAGTAGTACAAGCACTGAAGAAGAGACGTATGGGACCCCACCAAGTAGGAACGATGCCAGGGAGCCCGAAAGAGGGAAGGAAGATGGAAAAGGATGCAAAACAAGAGAGGGTTGTCGACTAGATAGATAGGAGCCAAGAGAATGATAGGGACTCTCCCTCACAAGTTGTAGGTAATATGCCGGAAGGAAGCACTCGAGGCAGTTACGAAGAGGAGACGGAAGGTGAGATGTGTGATGTGATGAGAATATTGTTCATCGAGGATGATGCATCAGATAAAGTTAAGCAGTAGAATCCCCTGGTGTTTTACAAAAACCCTAACAAAATTGTTGCTAAGTTCATTAAATTAATACAAGTACACAGTGTGCATGAAAAGTATAAGACGAGTTTTAATACATCTAATAATAGTGGGCCTAGCAGTGTTAGTAATCTAGGATTACAAGGATCTCAGCAACCCGGAAACCAAGGATTCATGCTCTTAGCACACACTCGAACCAACATGGCAAGGTCCTTTTTAGATATCTGGAGTTCGCTGGTAGAGGGAATGAAGATGTAGAACAACATTGGTACCTATGTGAAGCTATATGGAGAGCTCGCAAACACCAGATAATGTAAATTCGATTGAGTTCCAGACCACATTAAGAGAAAGAGCTCTAAGGTGGTTTATCAAATGGGCTGATCATAATCAGAATCCTTCCATGCATGACATTAAGAGTGGCTTTGTTCAAGAATTCAAGGTACTGCAAATAGATCGGCAAGGACTATTTCAAATTATGGGAGATCAAGAAAAAGGAAGGAGAGACTGCTTGGAAATTGATGCAAAGGTTTAAAGATGTTATTGGCAAGCTAAGCTATACCATAGACCCTAATCACCAAAGGGATTGATTCAATAAAGGGTTCCTACCCCTTACAAGAACATCGTTGACACAATAAAATATTGGAACTCTCCAAGATGCCCTAGAGCAAGCATCATGCATAGAAGCCATGGCAGGATACCCTCATGACTATCGAGGAGGGATGGGATCGCAAGACCTATCGATCATGGGACTCCAAAATCAGATCGCTAGTGTAACAAAGATTAAAATACCTACAACCAGTTCGACCGGTGAGACCCAATGTATGGTGCAGTCACTACCTAGTGGAAGGCCATGTGGCGACTAAATGCCCAAGGCTGAGAGGCACAAATAGTTCAACGGGAATGGCAGGATCATTAGGGGCCCTGCCAACAACAGGAGTTGCGACAGTGGGATTGCAAGGAGCTTTCCGAGGCTGAAACACGCAATATTACTGTGAAATCTGTAGGAATTATGGACATTCTCCGCGAGTATGTCCAATACTGCAGAAGTATACCAATGTACCTAACAATAGTTACTATGAATTCTGTGCATCCATGACTCACCACACTGATCAGTGCTGAGTGTTAAACACCTTAGCAGAGTGGCTAGATAGGTCCACATTCAGAATCAATGAAATTGGTCGTGGGGGACGAGGAGGATGTATGAAAGGAGGAAGAACATGGGGTAGACGACCCGTAAGGTGCTACAATTGTGGTCAAGAGGAACATGTCGCCATAGATTGTCCGCTCCAAAGAAGGCCTTGGTGCTCACAATGTTGGGTCAGTGCACATGACACAGAGGATTGTCTCGAGTTGATTGCAAAATGGGAAGAAAGAACCAAACAGAGGGGAACTAATTTGATCAACGCAGAACCATGAACTACTGACACGCTTCCAGTAACTAATATAAACATAGTTACCAAAGGGAGTAAGAAGACAGGGGATGATCGGTGCATGGTAGAATAACCTTCGGTTGTTTGGGTAGCATCCCCAAAGCAATCATACAACCCCACCCAACAAAAAAAATATTATCAAGAAGCGGCCAAGTTGTTTGATGGGTTAACAGAGACAAAAGGGGCCAAGAAATAGACTCAGGCATAGCCGGTAACTCTTGATCAATTGAAGAATGGTTTAGGTTATTCTTGCAGATTGTTGATAATGAACAGATGCTAAAAGAGTTGCACAGGAGTTTGAAAGTAGTGTTACAGGAAGACGAAGAGAAAGGAGAAACATTATCAGCAAACCTACCTGAGAGACATTCAAGAAGGGTACGATGGAACAAGAAAAAAACTGGTAGAGAATTCTAGATTGATGCTCAAGTTGCAAGATTTCAGATTAAAGACACAATGTTAGATCTGGGGTACGGTGTAAATATTTTACCCAGAAAAGCATGGGAAGCGTTAGGGAAGCCGCAACTTAAATATTCACCAATCCAACTACAGATGGCAAACCAGTATTGCATCTTGCCCATTGGTAGGCTGGAATATGTAGAAGTGGATGTGGCAGGGGTAAAAACTTATACCGAATTTGAAGTAATAGATATAATGGGTGATAAGGACCCTTACCCAGCACTACTTGGTATCGACTAGGCATACGAGATCTATGCCATCACTGATCTGAAGGAGTTGATCATCTTTGAAGTAGAAGGGATGCGGGTAATACAACCGCTAGATCCATATCAAGGATCAAGGTTCACTGAACCTGTGGATGATCGAGATGAGCCTGGAATGTTGGATCAGTGGTATAGGCTAACTGCCGGAAGAAGAGTGGACTACATAAATCCCACAGTAGGAGGATCGGTTAGTTGGGGGAGTATACAAAGTTCAGAAGATAGCTTAGAATCCACTTGGGATGCATGGCAACAAGGAGGATACGAGGTTGATACCAGATGCTACGCTAAGATATGCAGAGTAAACTAGATTGGGGTAGAGGTAAGTAGTTATGCAAACTTTCACGGCATCGAATTAGTAGACACTCTTTTGAATAAATTGGATAGGACTATAAGGGAAGATCACAAAATCTCGCTATTAGATATTGCATTACAATCCACCCTAGCAAGGTGGTGGGGAGCACATCGCAACACTTTGTGTGAATGGGAGACTATCAAGCGAGCCATGAGGGAAAGGTTTATACAAGAAGGAGATCGGTCTTATCTTCTCTTTGAGAGCAAGCTTCCTAACATCATTGGTACCCTAAAACACATCTAAGATGGCTTTAAACATCTCATATGCCATTTTCTTCTCATAGAGATGAGGAATAATATGGTCTCTAACCACCTCTAGAATGATCCTCTTCGCCTTGGTATCATTCTTAGTATGCTCGGCCAACTGTTGGGGATCTGGGCCAACTCTCCCACCCCGTTATCTTCCAACACTATTGTGATTAACTCCTTCCATGCACAAAAATTTGAGGCTCCATCTAGATTGTGATCTGACCTTAGTCCTATGAATTCCATACTGCTATTCAAGGAATTTTTCTACTCTGCTCTTCAAAATATGCCCTCACTAATCAACTCTGCTCCACCAAAGTCAATGAACTTAAGGCTTGACAAGGCTGCCACCTATCAGTGATATTGCTCCCCTAATATCATAAAACTTGGGCACAAAAACACTATTGTTTAATACTCTTATTGACAACCCTTCTACTAGCAACAAGGGTCCACAAAGATTAGCCAAATCACAACTAAAACACAAACCTTACACACCTCAATCCACTATCAAGATCACTGACAAACTTCGGTCACCTTCAATAGGCCTCCTCTCCCCATATGAAATCCTCACTGTTCACTTGTCACAACCTTCTTTTTTGCCCAAACATTTTGCTTCATTTGCCTGACTGTTTGAGGCTAGTTTTGCATCCCTCCTTTAGGTCTGTAATTCCAGAACTCAACCTATAATTCCATTCATTTACTGCACTGCAATCTAGCCTCTAATCCGCAATCACACCAACAGATTATATCCTCTGCCCTCCTCCCACAATGACAGAACTTCGACCCTTTAGACAGATAACAAACTAATACCGTGATCCCTTTCTCAATGCACAAAACCTTTGCAAATTTCACACAGACTTAGGGAAAAATTCTTGAGGCAACATAACCCTGAACATAGCCCTAACTAGGGTACATAGAAACCACAGATCGGTGACCTCCTTTAACTAGCCGGAAATTTTTGTGCACTAGTCTCCTTTGTCCCTTTTTTGTGTGCTAGTCCTTATGTAGAGCTCTGCTTTGATACCATGTTGAATTTCCTTGAAATTTCATAACTGCGATGATGAACAATTTGAAAACTAATTCTTTTTTCACTAAGACACAAAATTTCTCAACACTAAAAGCATTAAAATTAAACACAAAGATAAAGAACTCAATCATACAGGAGACAATAATTTTTCTAGGGAACCCAACTGGGAAAACTCTCTTCTTGTTGTCGAATTTTATTGAAAGAGTTTGAGCATATGAATCTCTTACAAGACAATATTTTTTCACGTGAGAACACACTTGTTCTCACTGCTTGGACTAAGATAGAAGCTCCCTGCAATCCTCTCAACCTAGTTCCTACTTCCTTGCGCAATCCAACCCCTATTTCCTAGCACAATCATGGCTCCTATTATTTAGGAATTCCTCCTAAATCCTAGCGCTGGTCTGCAAGGAAGTCTCCCTCTCAATTCTGCATATAGTCTCCTCCTTGATACGCTTTCTCAACAAGATGCTCTCTCAAACTTGTGCATACAAGAATGATACAAGTTGCGCCTTCGTCCTCCTTTTAAGCAATTCGATCATGCTAATTCTGGCAAGTGCGAATTTAGAACACAAATGAAGTTTGACTTGTTAACTGAGTTAACTGCTCGTGTAACATGTTCTTGTTTCAATCGAAACTGAAGCTGTCCAGCTTGTCCTATTCTAAATTAGAAATCGCACTTAGAGAACCACATAACTGAGCTTCCAATCTCTATGCGTGAGTTAACTACTCCATGAACTTGTCTTAACACCAAGAACTCATGCATGCTAAAGGAAGGATTGATTGTGGTCTTTCTTGACACCAAGAAGACCTTCTTTGCTACCATTTTCAACAGGTTTAAATTGTATCTCCTGACACAATAAGTAATGAATTGTTTCCTAAATCCACATTTCTCTCTAACGAATAACAAAAAAATATTTTTTTTAACAACTTTTTTCTTAAAATTAGAAATAGTTTTTTGAGATCCACAATTTCCTCTAAGGAGTTACAATAAAATAGTCATTTTCCAAAAGGAAAACGACATAATAATGTTTTCATTGAATCTAACTTTATGAAAAAGATTTATTAATATTAAAGTAATAAGTTAGTTATGCACAACTTAAAATAGCTAAGAGGTTGACTACCTCCTCCAAGAAGTAAATTGACTTTTCCCCTTGAAATTTCTGCACACATCCACATACCAAAATCTAAAAAGATTGATTCATGTGCATGTAATATGGTTCCATAATATGTCCTCTACTTAAGGAAGCCGAAGATGTCCCCATGCTACATGTGAACAAAGGAAATCAACGCATATTCTGATTAATCCATGGCTCCCATATGATAAATGTTCCCTTCTCCATGCAAACTTGACTATGAAGAATGGTTCTACCAAATAGCTTGAAGGCATCGCTGACTTATCTTGCATAGACTAGGAAAATTGAAATAACGACCGAATGTTAGCAAGGATGATGGCATAAATTGTAGCTCAACAAATGCATTTGTGGTAAAATGTGTTGGCCTCCACACAGTGTATCGAATAGGTTTCAACAAGTGTTTTTGGAACCAGACCGAAACTGGTGGAACTAACTAGTCCACCCATTTTGGGGGTAAAACTGGTCTGGTTCAAGGTCTGGAACAGGAAATGGTCGGTTCAGAACCAAGTTGGCTAGTTTCGTACAATGTGACCAAAGGCATTCCAAATGCAATTAAAAAAACAAGAGTTTTTGAGTGGGGCAACCTAATATTCAAGCCTATGGCCTTGCTATTGCCATGTAATTCATTGTAAAAGTGACATTCTCCTTTATCTTTCATTTTCATCCTTTAACTTAAATTTTTAAGATTACCATGAATTGACTTAGGATGTTTGAGAGTGGTTCTGACCTCATTGGATTTCATATGAAGAAAGTGCAATTTTAGATCTCACTTAAAATCCAATAGACTTAATAATTTTTCAGGATTTTAGGATTGGGGGGATTGCAATGTTTCCATTGGATTTTATGTACAAAGGTATGGAACTAGTATTTAATCAAGAGCACCAAGCCCTCTATGTACCTTGATGTTAGTGGCATTGACTGTTGAACTCCTCTATCATGACCCTACTAAAAATGTATCCATCGCTCAAACAAAATCTTGACTAGACATTTTATGTAGAGGGTGGTATTGATGGTGAAGATCTAAATATAGGCAATGATTTTGATGATATGTAAATATTTGTTGTAGCATGATTCTTTTTGGATGCTAGAGGTCATCTAGAGCCTGTTTGTTTTTGTATTTTCTATTTAGAGATGGATTGTACTCGGTACTATTTTGGTTATGTGCACCCCTACATTCTATATGAGTGTGAATTTTTTCTTATTTGTGTATAAATGATTTGGATTCATATGGATGCACATGAATATATATTTTTTCTTTAACCTTTGAATATTTATGTGTTTTTGTCAACCTCTTTTTTGGTCTGTTTTTTTATTGGTTCTGGCCTGGTTTCGATTGGTTCTCGGTTTAGAGGGTTTTCCAGTTTGATCACTGGTTTGGTTTCGATAACATTGGCTTCAACCAATAACATCATTGTAGTCCCTATGACATCTAGCCTAATTATGGATGAAAATGAAACTATATCTATTATAAACCTAATCTAACCCTCAAAACACAAACTAAAAATTAAAATTTGAGTTTTATGATTGACTAAAGATAGAGACTAATGCCTACCCATTTTTTGGGGGACATATGGCAGTCAAACTAAGGACTCTCTTGAAGAGAGGTAATGAGATCTAGGTTGATAACTAGGGTTGTCCACTACTAACCCTAGAAGATCTTATTAGTACTTTTATAAGCTTTCAAGACAAAAAGAGAAGATTATCCTCTAAAAATCCTCCTAGGGTTTTAATGATGGGATCTATTCAATAATAATACAAAGAGAATGCACCCTCACCAATAGATAAGCACATTTGCACTTAATAAATTCAACAAATAAACCCATAAGACTTACAAACAACACTTAATAAATCATTGCTTATTTATAAACCCTGGTCATGAAACATCCATCAAAGATTATCCTCTGAAAATCCTCCTAGGATTTTAATGATGGGATCTATCCAATAATAATACAAAGAGAATGCACCCTCACCACTAGATAAGCACATTTGCACTTAATATATTCAACAAATAAACCCATGAGACTTACAAACAACACTTAATAAATCATTGCTCATTTATAAACCCTTGTCATGAAAAATCCATTGAAGCTTGAAAAATCATCCACAAATCCTCTCTCCAAGGTATTGAACTAGTTATTTATCCATAGCTAAGATAAGTATAAGAGCAGGCAAGTAGTAATATATCTCCTCAAGTATTAATCATTCAGAAGTGATGAATGATTCTCTTATTTATTTGAGAGGTCTAGCACTTTTTCATCCACTAAACGTCCTAAAACATAAAACAATTCCTCTCTCTTACAAACCCCAGAGATAAGAAAACAATACAAAATAAGCCATGAGATGCAAGTGGATAGGTGTCATGAGCCCCCATCGATGCCTCCTAAATGAGAAATAATGTTCATAATGCGAGTCATCCTCATAATAAATGTCCACCAATGTTACACATGTGGCATAAATGCTCAACAAAAGGTCGACAACTCACTCCAAGTTACAAGTAGGAACTTGTTGACAGTGCTGGACCCACCAACATCAGGGGATCTCCCTGATATGAAGTCCCAACTAGACCTCACACCGTTTGGTGTAGGAGTCCCATCCGGTATGATGGCCCAGTTTCCATTATCTTAAATGCCTTAGATCTTGCTTGTCAGCACATAAGAGTGGTATGCTTTGTCTTCGAACAACGAGGTTCACATGCCTGGTGAGTGCTAGTGTTACTTGTGTCAAGGTTCTTTCACCACGGAGAGAGAGGGTGGGAATGAGTCTCCAATCGGAAGGGAGGAAGTCCCAACTCTGTCAGAGACACACAACACAACAGGACATGCACAACTTCCGTGTTGAAGTTTCTAAGTTTAATTAGTTTAGAAACCCTTCATGCACTTTTTCTAATTTATTCCTACCTACTTGTTATTTTTCTTTAACAAGTTATTTAGAAAGTAAATACTGAAAATAAACACCAGTGCATGCTCAACATATTATAGATTAGAAAATAAAAGAAACGAGAACAAACACACCACATGACACCATTATTCTTGGACCAATGTCCCCGGAAAAACCCAATGCGGGAAAACCGGTGCAGCTATCTGAGGGTTTTCTTATTAAGCAATATCAGAGTACAATCTGGGTGCCGAAACTAGCCTACCCAACAGAGAATTTCCTTAGTAGCTATACCTCACAGTTTGAGAGAAATCTCCTGGCTGAAACCTCAGAAAATCCTTCCAGCAGTTCCTCAGCACAAAACTGCTCCACAACCCGAGTGTCTGCCCAATCTGGACTGCATCAGCCTCTCCTAGCCCAGCACTTGCCATGCGTCAGCCTTCCTTGGCCTGTGTCAGCCCCAGGAGGCCCTGCGTCAGCTCTGGGAGCCTCTGTGTCAGCTACGTTGGCCCCTCTGGTGCTATGTGCAGCACTTAGCTACCTCTGCGTGGCCCTGCGTGATCCCTTGCTGGCTCTGCGTCACCCTCCTTGGTTGTTGCGTTGCTCTCCCAACACAATCTCTGCCTTCTCTGTTTCTCTGTACTCAATGCCCCTCAGCTGCTATCTCGATCATTGATTCTACCTCTCTTAGCAAACCCCACTCTAGAGAACAGAAAGACTGATCATCTGGTGTACTTCTCGAAGTGACCCTCAAGCCTCCTCTTATACTTTTCCTGTTGACATATCAACAACCGAGATTAAGTCCCTAATCAATGGCTAAGATTAGATCTGGCTTAATCCATGTCTTTTGGACCATTCTAACACAAATTCATATTAATACACATTAATATTTTATTTTCCCTAAATTTGGACTTAGGGACTCCATTAAAAATATTAATTCTTTTAATATCTCCTTATCTGTTTAGAATCTGCCCAAACCCTTTCTGGGTATTGGATATCTCATGTGCCCCAACCTCCCCAACAAATTTCGTGGCTAGAGCACATCCGATGCTACCCTAAATCAATACTCCCTCTTAGCGAGGACTGTGCTCTAGCAATACTCCTCACTGAGTATTACTCTGATCATCCGCCATCGATACCTGTGTTGATGCTAGGCCTTCTTGCCCACCATCCTCTACACTGCTGCCTCCTGTACTGCTGCCCATAGTTCTGCCACTGCCACTGCTGCATCTGTACGACAGCTCCCTCTGCATCTGTGCTATTGTTGGTCCTTCCTCCCAGCACTGCATCTGCACTGCAACTCCCTCTGCATCTGTGCTGCTACTGGTCCTTCCTCCCAACACTGCATCTGCACTGCACCTCCTCTCATCATGTTGCCCACTACTACACTGCAACTCAGTTACTGGGAAGTAAGTCACTAATATCCCAACTGACCTCCTTGTTGGGCTAGAGACACCCACTAATGCTGAAGCTCCCTCTGTCGCTAACAAGTGCTCCCTCTCTCTGACCTCTGCGCTGCTACAACAACTCCTTGCATCTCGCACTGTTGCACACCTCTCTGTGCCATCTTGCATTGGCACAACACTCCTGTGCCTCTCGCATTGCTGCAACCTGCTAGCTCTGCGCTGTCTCGGGACTTCTGCATTGTAGCTCTCTCTACCGCTCCATTTGCATTCGTCTCTACCCACTCAGCGAGTCCTACTACTCCTCATCGGGGATCCCATAGCAAGGTCTAATCCAAGAGGCTGGGTACCTCAAGGATCCTGCCCCTCATCACTTGTAGTCTGCCTAACTACAACTCGGTGTCTCTCCACTTCCGCTCAAGTGGTGCGTGTGCATTCATGGCACAGTCATCATCTGTCAAAATTTCCTTCTCTGCCTGTGTTGGCACACTGCCTTAGTCTCGGAAGAATCTCCCTTATTCTTCTTTCTTGGGAACTGGGTCACATAATGACCCATCTCCCCACAGTGGAAGCACTTGATCTTGGAGAGATCTTTCTTCTTCCACTTCTCCTGATTTCCCTTAGATGCTAGGGCCACATCCTCCTCCTCCTACTGAACCTTGATCCCTTTGTTGCTGCTACAAGTCTTTGACTGTCGTCTGATCTCTTCCTGGTGAAGAGTTGCCCACATCTCGTCCTAAGGTAGGAGAATCCCTCTACCCAAGATACTCTGGACAAACACTTCCCAATATTCTGAGACAACTTTCAGGGTTGTCCTGACCATAAGCTCCCGATCAGGTGTTGCTCCTATAGCAGTCAATTGATCTCGGATCTCATTTAGTCCTCTGAGGAAGGTGTTAATCGATTGACCCTTCTTCATCTGATATGACCTCATATGGTTCTCGAGCAGCGTTCTTCTCTGCAAAGAAGTATGCTAGTATAGGTTCTTGAGAGCCTCCCACATCTCAACTATCATTTCCTTCTTGGCTATATGTGGTACCACATGATCCTTGACCCCGTCAAGGATAATGCACTTGGCCCTCGCCATCGCCTCTTCGTACTTTTCATTATCATTTGGGTCGACTGGGATAGCTATCATCTTCAAGGCGAAGTTCTTGACATGATTCTTGTCAAGCACTGATAAGATTATGGCCTTCCAGACTACGAAGTTCAATGCTCCGTCCAGTCTATCCTGGTCCCTTACCCCGTGTAGTGCCATGACGCTCCTCTACTTCCCTCCTGGAAGTTCTCTGTTCAACTCCTCTAAGTCTCTACTTCCCGTCTGGCAGTTCTCCTTTGGACTCCCTCTGAGTCCTAATTTCCCTCTTGGAATTCCTCCTGCCGCTTGTCGAGATGCCCCCTACTTTGATCGTCTTGTGCAACTGCACTGCTGATCTAGTTTCCTCGGCTAGAAACCCTCAGTAACAACTCCTCTGGCCCTGCTCTATCAGATACTGTTCAGACTACAGTACCTCACCAACTCCACTCTGTAATATTTCTGCAACCTTCTAGACTCCAGCAATTGCCCCTCTGTGAACTGCGTCAGCACCTCTCTGCCTCATTTGGCTTTGCGTCAGCCCCTCTCTGCCTCACACTGGCTTTGTGTCACCCCAAATGGGTCTTCGTCAGCAACGTTGGCCTCTCTGAGGCTCTGTGCAGCTCCCGGCTTCTTCTGCATGGCTCTAGTTGGCTCTGCATCAAACTTCTTGGCTTCTGCGCTACTAGAAATAGTGTTTGTCACCTCGGGACACTTGTTTTCTGCTGCTATTGCTCTACTGAGCTTATCTCTTTTAGTCCTCTTGTGATCTGTAGTCACGCTCTTATACCATGTTGAAGTTTCTAAGTTTACTTAGTTTAGAAACCCTTCATGCACTTTTTTGATTTATTCCTACCTACTTGTTATTTTTCTTTAACAAGTTATTTACAAAGTAAATACTGAAAATAAACACC
>APFE030875053.1:175634-186896 GCA_000404065.3 Pinus taeda
CTTTAACAAGTTATTTACAAAGTAAATACTGAAAATAAACACCAGTGCATGCTCAACATATTACAGATCAGCAACTAAACGAAACAAGAACAAACACACCATATGACACCATTATTTTTGGACCAATGTCCCCGGAAAAATCCAATGCGGGAAAATCGGTGCAGCTATCTAAGGGTTTTCTTATTAAGCAATATTAGAGTACAATCTAGGTGCCGAAACTAGCCTACCCAACAAAGAATTTCCTTAGCAGTTATACCTCACAGTTTGAGAGAAATCTCCTGGCTAAAACCCTGGAAAATCCTTCCGGGAGTTCCTTAGTAGAAAACTGCTCTACAACCCCAGCATCTGCCCAATCTGGATTGTGGTAGCCTCTCCTAGCCCAGTGTTGGCCCTGCGTCAGCTCTGGGAGCCTCTACGTCAGCTACGCTGGCCCCTCTGGTGCTCTACATAGCACTTGGTTGCCTCTATGTGGCCCTGCGTCAGCTCTTGCTGGCTCCGCGTCACCCTCCTTAGCTGTTGCGCTGCTCTCCCAACACAATCTATGCCTTCTCTATTTCTTTGTACTCAATGCCCCTCATTTGCTCTCCCGATCGTAGATTCTACCTCTCTTAGCAAACCCCACTCTAGAGAATAGAATGACTGATCATCTGGTGTACTTCTCCAAGTGACCCTCAAGCCTCCTCTTATACTTTTCCTGCTGACATCTCAACGGCCAGGATTAAGTCCCTAATCAATGGCTAAGATTAGATCTAGCTTGATCCATGTCTTTTGGACCATTCTAACACAAATTCATATTAATACACATTAATATTTTATTTTCCCTAAGTTTAGACTTAGGGACTCCATTAAAAATATTAATTATTTTAATATCTCCTGATCTGTTTAGAATCTGCCCAAACCCTTTCTGGGTATTGGAGATCTCATGTGCCCCAACATCTCCACCAAATTTTGTGGCTAGAGCACATCCAATGCTACCCCAAATCAACATTTCTGAAGAGTAATCCACATGGATGTGGTAGTCACAACACACAAAGGAAGATAGCATGTACAACACCCAACGGGCAGTCCGCACGAGTGCGATAGTCGTTATAACAAGTTTATGTGAAATTTTATGTCTGATGTCCGGGGAGGTAACCAACACGAGCAGGACAACGTTAGCAACTTATACAACACATTTTCATAAATATATGTATTAGAACAACTAAATGAGTTCAATTGTTTAACATAGGTTAAAGCAACATGTTTTACAAGTGTCCAAGATTAATTCTTACAAACAGTTACAACACATGTGTGAAAACATGTTGGCCTATGAGCAAGCTTCTGAATTAAGCTAAAGTTCCAAGACACATCGAGACACCATACATCACTAACCCCGTGGGCGGTGCGTTGGAGCCACTACTCACTCCTCAAAGAAAAGATTACAGACTCTCAAGGCTATGTGGGAGGAGCCAAGGTGAAAAGTCCTTTGTATGTACAAATGAGGGCTATTTATAGCTAAGGGTAAAACTGACCCTTGTGACTATTCAACTTCCCTCATGACTGTTTGACTTTCATGACTTTTCAACTTTACATGACTCTTCAGATTACAAGTGGGTCTCTTGGACTTCCACATTTCATTACATTGATTTACAATAGTATGGCCCATAGTAGTGATGTGGCCGACATGACCCATGACATGACTTGACATGACAATGCTCGTACATTCATGCTGGTGGTGGTGTGCATGTCGAGTTGCAGTGATGCAGAGTGATGGATGTCCTCTTGGTGTATCACAGCTTCACCTTCGCATGGCAGGGTGTGCGAAGTCCTCGATGGTCATTGGGTTCACTTGATGTTGCATGCATGTGTTGCGCCTTGCTTTTACTTTGGCATGCTTGACATGTTCGTCTGTTTGCGAAAACATCTCCTCGCATGTTCGCTCGTCCATCCATTCACGAACACATCCTTGCATATCGTTCATTCATCCATTGATGAACACATCTTCGCATGGTCGTCTGTTCATGAATACATCTCCTCGCATGCATCGTTTGTTCGTCCATCCGTGAACATGTCCTTTTGCATGTACTCTCCTTGTTCATCCCATTTGTCATCATGTCATGTTCATTCATGTACCTGTATCTGCAGTCACTCATGATGAGACGACATCAAATCCATAAACCTCTTAGTCTACCATGATGCCTGGTCGTTCGCTTTTGGATGCAGGTGATTGGGAGAGAGGACAAGCTTGCGAAACTATGCGAGGCAAGTTTCAAGCTCGGATGCAAGCTCCAGGCACTGCAGATGAAAATTGCGCAAAGGTCACTAGCAGACCGAGAAGGACAATTTGGATTAGTAGTGACTATCCGCGGGATCTGGCTCGGCTAGAGGACATATCTGTGCAATTTCTGGAGGGAAGTAGTGTGGCAGTAGAGGGGATTGGCAGCAAAAACTGCGCAATTTCTAGAGGGATCTGGCTGCAGAAGGCTTGGTAGCAAAAAAATTCCTGAAGGGAGCTAGCAGCAGGCTGCGGGATTGCTGGAGACAAAAACTATGCAATTGCTGGGAGGCTGACCTGCTAAACACCTCTGCACAATTTCTGAGTTGAGCAGGATGTTGGGCAGTTTAGGGGCTTGCTCGGAAATCTACGCAGTTTTCTGGGTGAGCAACCAGTCGGCTGTCTGGGTGACTGGCTGGAAAAACTGCACAATTCTTGAGGGGAGATTGGGATAGAAACTTGGTGTATGTCCGGCCTGTTTGCGCAGTTTTCTCAGTCAATGGAGCAGGCAAGGTCTGCACCTTCTGCACAATTTTTTAGGGGAGTGAGTCTCGCGGTCACTGCCCAGTCAAACTCTCCAGTTGACCAGCAGGAGGGTTGATTGATCAGCTTGCGGGCCGCGCAGATCAAAATGGCTTGTTGGACACTTCTGCATTGTTCTAGGTGACAGTCGGTCAAGTCAATTGCAGGGTGAAGGTCCGGCTGTCAAAGGGTGATCCAGTTGTCAGAACTTCAGCAAAATGACTAAGTGTGTGAGCAAGTGAAATTGTGCATCCACGACCTTGTGAACACACACTCAACATGACTCCATGATAAGAAACCTCAAACCATCAAGACAATACATACTCAGTATGACTGACCGACAGTGGGAGCAACAAGCGCGACACTTATGATAGATAGTTGAATGATCGTAACGATGCTTGTGCGACAGTGGTTACAACATCGTGTGTGAGTGTGATAGATGTTTGCATAGCGAACACGACTCAAACACAACCTTCAATATCACCAGAACAAGGTTGCAAGCATGACATAGCAATCAACATGCGGAAGATGACAGTTGGTCAAACAAGTGAAAAAAAGAAGCAAGACATGTATAAGAAACACATAAGATGACTTTTCTTGTTTGCTCATATGCATGTTACTGAGGACAGGGTGATATGACAATGACAAGCAGTCCTGCAAACTCAACTAAGAAGTGTACTTCGAAATATGTTTTGTATTTACCATACTTACCCTTAAGATGATCATGCATCCGACGGAGTTTGCATGCGGTCCTGATCCTTTCCATTACTCAGTTCCTTGGTCCTCCTCCTCAACTCCTTGGAAGCAATTTCCACATGTCACATTTTCCTGTATTCACTGAGAGGTAGATCTGTGCAATTTCAGCGGATAGTGACTGTTGTTGGAATGAGGACCTGGGAGGCCCATCTGCGCAATTTCTGCATGCAAGACCGACAAGACAACTTGGACAACACTGCGTAGTTTTGAGGCTCAAAACATTGCTACTGGACAGGGGTCCCGAGAGGACACCTATGCGCAATTTCCAAGTGCAGTGCAACTGGACTGGTCTGCTCATTTCTAGAGAGAAGTGTTGGCTGGGGCTTTTGCGGGCTGCGGAGTTTCAGCAGGAAAGGGAGGAAGCTTTGATTGTTGCAGAAGCAAAGTGCACAATTCCAAGAAGAGATGGATGAGGCTAGGTTGCTTGGGAAAATGGCTAAGTGTGAGATCAGTGAAACATATGCAACTGTTGATAGAAATTGACTGTGATCGCACACGAACACTTTGTGACACAACGTAGACCATCCATAATACAGAAGACATACTTTGCTTGATGCAACAACCTTCGTGACGGGAGTGCGTGAGGTGAGTGCGAAACATGTCTATTGATGACAACTACTCATATGCATACAACTCCCTTGAAGCAAGACAACATTCCCTTTGCATGACAAACAACAACCCCTATGCCCAAATATGACACATGCTGCATGAAGATGAGAACACGAACAACTCTTAAGATCAAGGAGGGGAGCTTGAAATCATTAGCTTACCAACAAGCAACCAAGGATAATCGATCGCAGGATTTGAGGTAGGCTCTGAAATTTGCATACGAGCCAAAATTTTGGAGGGTGGTTGTAGGCGCTACAACACTTGGTGACACACTAGTAGAACTCTAACTCTTTGTATGGACCTTGTTTCATGAAAAGCGAGTCTAATCCTTTTAGAAGTATTGTTCGATTCTTTGATCATCATGGTTTCCACACTAACTTGATTGAAAGATGTAGCACTTGCCATGCTCTTGATCGGTCAGCACACATTCCAAGCCAACTCAACTCAGTTGTTTCGATTGGGGATGAGGGGTTAATCGATGCACAAGTAATATAACTGTCAGATTTTAAGTTTCATCTTTAGTGTTTCTCCGCTGCTAGCAGGCCTGGACAATACCCCAGTGGAGTCATGCAGGAGCACAGCATCGTTCCACTACCAACGAGCCTGGTCAGTACCCCGGCGGAGTTACTTGTATCACCTCTTTGTGCAGGAAGCCTTTCTCTTGTTTCGCCTTATTGATTTTTTTTTTAAATGAACTGTGTGTAGGCACTTATTTATTTCAGAGGTGGAAGAGGGATCTCGCCTTATTGAGAGCAGAAGAAGTTGTTCCTTCAGAGAAGTATGTTATGTATACCTCTGACATACTTATTAAGGTTCCCCCCCCCCACCTTACTCTACTTGATTGAGTTAACAAGGGTTAACTCAAAACAAGTTACTAGAGTAGGTGATACTAGTTAGAGCGCAAGCGTTGTGTTTTCACCAAGACTCACTTTGAACAGAACGTATTTTCCATCAAGGCATCACCGACTGAAGACAACAAGTTCGTCATAAAGAGAGAGGGCAACAGATAACCAGATGTTGATAGTTGTACAAGCCCTTTTAGGTTGCCCGGCTTGTCTCGGGATCCAAACACGGTTTCACGAGAGGCTAACCTATGGGTACAAGCAAGCAAAGAAAGGAAAAAAAAGAAAAAAGCAGAAGTAAAGGGAACGCAAAACAAGTAAGAAAAGCAAGCAAGCAAGCAAATCAAACCAAGAAAGAAAGCAAACAAACATGCAAACTAGAATGCAAAGCAAAGCAACACAAAGAAGCAGACACTACTACTCCTATGCTAAACAGTGCATGGGCCTACTTACGTGAAGTGATATTTCCAATGCAGCCACTAGCGCATTTACTGGCCCATGTTGGTGAAGGCATGGTTCGCGAGAAGAACAATCAAGCGAACCAACAAACATAAAAGATACAACAATGAAAACCAACACGCTCCGAGTTCTAAAACATCCACAGAAAAGAAAAGAGTGAAAATGCAAGAAAAACCCTCTATGGGCTTTTGCCATGGTGTTGTGACACACTATGTACAGATGATAAACATATGCACTCTCTTGATGGTGGCACACAAGAAAACATGAGAAAAAGAGACAACTTACGCCTTTCAAGTGTGCTTGCTGTGAATGATTCCTCCAGTGCGCAAGCGATGGGATCATGTGATTCTGGTGGAGGAAGCGAAATTTGTGTGTTGGATTGATCTTTAGTGCATACAGATGAGTGATGAGGAGCCTTAGGTGTTTCGCAAATTTTTTTATTAGAAGTGGAACTAACCTCAGGATAGTGAGGACCTGAAATAACCATCAACTTAGGCTGAAGTGCCTCGACAACTTGCGGGGTTTCCACTTCATCGATAGATAGATCATCGGAGACCAGTGTCTTAGACAAATTAACAACGAGTGAATCAACATCGTGATCAGATGAAGAAGTACAGAGATCACAATAACCAAGATGATAAAATTCAGGATGTTTGTCGGCATCCTCATGATTTGATGAATCACACAGAGGGGTAGATGAGAAGCAAGAATCTTTTCCGGAAAAAGCAAATGAAAAATCAAGTGGATGTTCAATGAAGAATTTGTCCTCTCCATTGTCAAATGATGTACTGACATCCAGTGCATTCTGCGAATGATCAGAAGTAGATGCATCCGTGGATGGATTTACACAAGGAAAATCAGAAATAACAAAATCACCAACGATGTCAGGAAAAAGCGAAGGAGGCACGGACAAAAGGAGGTCATCCTTCACCGCGGGTTCATTCTCAGATGCTCGGTCATACTCTTCGTGAATGACAACGTAGGTTGGTTGTGCAACATCAACTCCGTTGATGGCTTGATCCTCGTTCACAACAGGTGTAGAGTCCAAAACGGAAGAACACAAGACAGTGCAGTCCGGAGGATCAACAGAACGCGGAGACGGAGGTTGAGGTAACAAGTGTTTATGACAACTCATGGGCTTCCCAACAAAATCTGCATAGATATTGAGGGTAGTGAGGGTGGGACGATGTGATAGTTAAACAGACATGTGCGCATGTTCTCCCACATCACTCTACAGTGGTGGAGCTATTTGATGAGGGGAAGGCGGACAGTCATTTGTGACAGCGACTGTGTCCGCTTGTGATTACATAGCTCCATCACTGAAGTATGCCGAGCGAGGTTTGAACTTCAACTTCATCTTCGGACAGAGTGATTTGGTAAGGCAATAATTCAAATTTGTCCATGAGATACTGGATTTCATCTGATTTTTCGGAGCTTCAAACATGAATAGACAAAAGTGCTACGAAAAATCCATAGGTGATTCATACGGGGCCTTTTGTTGTTTTAACAATTTTTTATCAAGTGCTTCAAGATCAAAATGGTGAAAAACATATTCAATTAGATCACTAAACTGCTTGAATGAGTGCACAAAGTTATAAGGCAGTATACCACACCATCGCAATGGGTGGTTGCGAAGTGTGTGCGAGCAGTGAACATACGTGATTTGTGATAATTCATCCCAGAACTCCCTCTCGATGTGAAAGGTATGTCCGTTGGACAAACATTTCGGAGGGTGAACTATAACAAACTCCATGATAGATGTGCGAAGATTCAACATAGATGGTGAGGACTCGGCTTGTCATCTGGCCCTCCTTCTAGAGCCAAAATGTTGACAGTGTTGGACTCGCCAACATCAGGGGATCTCCCCGATATGTAGTCTCAACTAGACCTCAAACCGTTTGGTATAGGAGTCCCATCCAGTATGATGGCCTGGTTGCCATTATCTTAAAGATATGCCTTAGCTCTTGCTTGTCAGCACATGAGAGTGGTCTACTTTGTCTTTTAATAACCAAGTTTGCGTGCCTGGTGAGTGCTAGTGTTACTTGTGTCAAGGTTCTTTCACTGCGGAGAGAGAGGGTGGGAGTGAGTCTCCAGTCGGAAGGGAGGAAGTCGCAACTTTGTCAAAGACATAGAACACAACAGGACATGCATAGTTTCTGGAAGAGTAATCCACACGGATGCGACAATCACAACACACAAAGGAAGATAGCACGTACAACAACTAGGGGACAGTTCGCACGAGTGTGATGGTCGTTATAGCAAGTTTACGTGAAAGGTTTTGTTTGATGTCCGGGGAGGTAACCAACACGGGCAGGACAATGTTAGCAACTTATACAACACATTTTCATAAATATATGTATTAGAACAACTGAATGAGTTCAATTGTTTAACACTGGTTAAAGCAACATGTATTACAAGTGTTCAAGATTAATTCTTACAAATAGTTACAACACGTGACAAAACGTGTTGGTCTATGAGCAGGCTTCTGAGTTAAGCGAAAGTTCCAAGACACATCGATACACCATACATCACTAACCCCGTGGGTGGGGCGTTGGAGCCACTACTTGCTCCTCAAAGAAAAGATTACAGACTCTCATGGTTATGTGGGAGGAGCCAAGGTGAAAAGTCCTTTGTATGTACAAAAGGGCTATTTATAGCTAAGGGTAAAAGTGGCCCTTGTGACTGTTCAACTTACCTCATGGTTGTTTGATTTTCATGATTTTTCCACTTTACATGACTCTTCATATTACAAGTGTGTCTCTTGGACTTCCATGTTTCATTACATTGATTTACAATAGTATGGCCCACACTGGTGATGTGGCCGACACGACTCGACATGACAGTGCTCGTACGTTCATGCTGGTGGTGGCGTGCATGTCGAGTTGCAGTGTTGCTCAGTGATGGATGTCCTCTTGGTGTATCACAACTTCACCTCCATATGGCAAGGTGTGCGAAGTCCTTGATGGTCATTGGGTTTGCTTGATGTTGCATGTGCACGTTGCTCCTTGCTTTTACTTTGGCATGCTTGACGTGTTCGTCTGTTCATGAAAATATCTACTCTTATGTTCGTTCATCCGAGCATTCGTGAACACATCCTTGCATGTCATTTGTTCGTCCGTTCACGAACACATCTTTGCATGGTCATCTGTTCGCAAATACATCTTCTCGCATGCATCATTTTTTCGTCTGTTCGCGAACACATCCTTTTGCATGTACTCTCCTTGTTCATCCCATCTGTCATCACGTCATGCTCATTCATGTACTTGTATCTGCAGTCACTCATGACGGGACAACATCAAATCCATAAACCTCCTAGTCTACCATGATGAATGGTCGTTCGCTTTCGGATGCAGGTGACTGGGACAAAGGACAAGGTTTTGAAACTGTACAAGGCAAGTTTCAAGCAGGGATGCGAGCTCTGGGCACTACTGGTGAAAATTGCGCAGAGGTCACTAGGAGACTGAGAAGGACAATCCGAATCAGCAATGACTGTCTGCAGGGTCTGGCTCGGCTAGAGGACAGATCTGCACAATTTCTGGAGGGAAGTAGTGTGGGCAGCAGAGGGCCTTGGCAGCAAAAACTGTGCAATTTCTAGAGGGATCTAGTTGTGGGCTACAAGAGGCTTGGCAACAAAAACTGCGCAATTCCTCAAAGGAGATCGTAGCGGGTTGCGAGATTGCTAGAGACAAAAACTGCACAATTGTTGGGAGGTTGACCTACTAAACACCTCTGCGCAATTTCTGAGCTGAGCAGGATGCTGGGCAGCTGAGGGGCTTGCTCGGAAATCTGCGCAATTTTCTGGATGAGCAGCTGGCTAGCTGTTTGGGTGACTAGCTGGAAAAACTATGCAATTCTTGAGTGGAGACTGGGACGGACACTTCGTGCCTGTTCAGACTTCCTGCGCAGTTTTCTCAGTCAATGGAGCGGGCAAGGTCTGCAGCTTCTGTGCAATTTTTGAGGGGAGTGAGTCCCAGGGTCATTTTCAGGTCAAACTCTCCAATTAACCAGCAGGGGGGTTGATTGATCAACTTGCGGGAAACCTAGATCGAAATGGCTTGTTGGACACTTCTACGCTGTTTTGGGTGACAGTTGGTCAAGTCGATTGCAGGGTGAAGGTTTGACTGTTAGAGGGTGATCCAATCGTCAGAACTTTAGCAAAATGACTAAGTGTGTGAGCGAGTGAAATTGTGCATACACGATCTTCCGAACACACACTCAACATGACTCGATGACAAGAAACCTCAAACCATCATGACAACATATACTCAGTGTGACTGACCGACGGTGTGAGTGACAAGCGTGACACTTATTAAAGATCGTTCAATGTTACTTGGGAGCGGGAGCAAGAGCGGGGAACGGGAGCGAAAACGGGAGCGGGAGTGACCATTTTCAGAAGCTCCCCCGGTTTGGGAGCAAATCTCGAAGCGATTTTTTTAAAATATATATATTTTATATTTTTTAATTTTTGATACATATATGTCAACAAAAACATGTAGAATGATGAATTAGATATAAAAAACATAAAAAAACATAAAAAAAACATAGATTGATCATTGATCATTGAACCATATCACATCAATCATCTAGATTCTAGATTCTAGAAATTATAATCTTCATCAACTATGTCCACAAGTTAGTAAAATACATATTACAACTGCAACATAATGAGTCTCGTGAATCATGATTCATCAAATTCAATTTTAAAGTTTCAAATTCAAGCTTTTAAAATTGAAAATGCAATATATAACATTTATCATCATTGATCACCAAAGTTGTACTTGTAAGCTAAGTTTAACGGTTAACCATTACAAAAAGTAATATCTTAGATATTTCTAAGTCCTAACTTCTAACTGTTAACATGAAATGAAATGTTATAAAATGAAACATGTTTAGTCTTTGATGAAGCATCTTATTCTTAATTTACAATCATTAGTAATTACCAATGAGTTATAATTGCCAAGGCCCAACTTCAAACTTCAAATTTTCATTGTCACAGTGATATATTGTTTACAAAAAATACCATTATGATATGAAAGAGTCAAGAGTCAAGAGTCAAGGACTCAAGACTCAACAGTTATGAAAACTAATAGAAACTAGAAAAGACAAGTAAACTATAAATCTACATGTGGCCTTTGCCACGAGAGTCTCCAGGAGTATAAGCAGGTCGTGATGGTCTTCTAGGAGTCTCCCGCACAGACCGACGACCAGAACTAGAACCTCCACGTGAGGGTGTAGATGGAGGTGGCAACAGCAAAGGAACAAGACTCGGAACTCGAGCACTGCTACTCGATGGTGGAGGTGGAGGTGGCATGGCTGCTGCAGCTGCTTCATCTTCATCCCTTACAAGTTCCTCTTCCAGTTCTTCAAGATGTACAATGCCATCCTCCAAATTGTCGTCCTCTGGGTGATTGTCCCAAATTTTATATGTGGGATCCTCATAAGCCCGATCACAGTGATGACTCAACAACCTCAAGTTGTAGTGCACATAAACCAAGCTTTCTGCTCGGTTTTCATTGATTTTGTTTCTTTTCACATTATGTATGTAGCTGTAGCTACTCCAACACCTCTTTGCAGAAGAAGTATTTACAACCTGTGAAAGAACTGTTTTTGCCAATTTTGGCAAAAGTCCCTGGCCGCCATATGTTTCCCACCATGTGAGAGAATCAAATCTATCTCTGTCGTCCATTGCATGGAAGTTACCATACAAACCAGGGCCACTGAAGTATTTGCCTATTTCAAGGTGCACAACTGCACATTCCTCCCTGTCAGGTATCAACTTTTCCAATGCTTGCAAATATCCACTAGTTACCTCTGCATCTA
>APFE030875060.1:0-10882 GCA_000404065.3 Pinus taeda
TTAGATATGATATGATTATTAATGACTTAAATTTTTATTTATTTATATTAATTATATTATTTATAATATTATTCCTAATAAATCATTTTAATATTATTATCAAAAGATTTGATTTAAAATGAATTAATTCTAAAGGAGATTAACCTAGGGAAGGAATTCTACAAAGGAAAGAAAAAGAAATTAACCTAGGGGGAAATTAACCTGGGGCTAGAAATAAACACAAAACCAACACCTAGATCTAACGACAAAAGACACAAGAGAGGAGAGGGAAAACTTACCTGCTTGAGGCCATTACCTGGAAGATCTTGCGCTTTTTATTTCCTTGATCAAGGGCAACCAGCTCCCGCTAATCTCCACGCCATTATCTCTGTTCAGATTGTGAGGATGTTTGATGATCTCAAGGGCTTCTCTGATCTTTCGTCTCTGATATTGCTCTTCCCTTGCAATAATTAATGCGTTTTCCAGACCGATATGGTGTTTCGTCTTTAAGGAATGCTCTGCGAGGGCTGAAGTACGCGATCTTTCGTTCTTAATATCCGCGCCATGTTCTTTGAGTCTTGTCTGGAGGGACCGACCTGTTTCACCAATGTAGCATTTTCCACAGGAACATTCTATTTTATAAACTCCTTTAAGCTGTTGCCTGTCTATATCATCTTTAACAGACCTCAAATTTTGTCTGATAGTACCAGGGGCAGAGAAATGAGTGATAATGTTTTTCTTTTTTAGGACTCTGGCGATTTTGTCCGTAACTCCCTGGATATATGGAAGAAAAACAGTACCACATTTCGGTTGATCTTGAGCCTTAGGTTCAGGGGACAACAACTTCCTTTCAGCTTTCTTTATGGCCTTATTAATTTCTTGTTCCTTGTAGCCTATACTTTTAAAAGTTAGGATTAGGTGTTTCTTCTCTTCCTCTAGGTGCTCTGAGTCGGAAATTCGAAGGGCTCTGATGGCCAGTGTGTTAAGAACACCAGTCTTTTGTGCAGGGTGATGATGGGAATCGGCATGGAGGTAACTCTTAGTATGGGTTGATTTCCTGAAGACCTTGTGGCCAAGAGAGCCATCTTCTTTTCTGAGGATTAGGACGTCTAAGAACGGAATGCTCTTGTTATTCTCGAGTTCCATTGTAAACTTTATATCTGGAGAGATTGAATTTAAGTGAGTGAAAAACTTCTCGAGCTCCGCTTTACCATGTGTCCATTTTATATTGGTGTCATCTACAAAACGCTTCCACCAGCCTGGTTTCAAAGGATAAGAACTTAGAGCCTTCTTTTCAAAGTATTCCATGTAAAGGTTGGCCACTATTGGTGAAAGGGGGGACCCCATTGCCACACCGGAAGTTTGTTCATAAAATACTCCTTGGAAGGTGAATACAGTCGACCTTAGGCAGACCTCAGCCAGCTTTGCAGTCCCCGGATCAGCAACATCTCTTATAACCTGAATGGCTTCATCAAGAGGGATCTTAGTGAATAAGGAAACCACGTCGAAGCTTACCAGGATATCATCATGTTCCAATTTCTCATTTTTAATAAGGTTCACAAAGTCTTGGGATTCCTTGATGAAGGAATCAGTGTTCCAACAAGGGGTTTGAGAATTTTTTGCAACATATTTCGCAAGTTCATAAGTAGGGGAACCAATAGTATTAACTATTGGTCTAAGGGGGACACCTTCCTTATGGATTTTGGGAAGTCCATAGATTCTGGGAACAGTTTCACAGGAGGGGGTCAGCTTCTTTTTTAATTTTTCGTCAAGGTTTGAATTAGAGATAATCTTCTTTACCTCTTTCACGATCTTTGGGATGGGATTGTTTTATTTTGTCAATAACCTCCTGCCAGTTCTTCATGCGTGTTGGGTGGATGTCCAGTTGATTGCCTAGGTACTTAGTGGGGAGAACTCCTTGTTTGAAACCCAGGGTTCTTGTGAGGTGTGCCTTTATTGCCTCCGGGGCATTGAAAATGAATGTACACGATTTTTCCTTATTAATCTCCATGCCCGACGCTTCCGAGAAAGTCTCCAGAACTTCCTTGATGATTCTGACTTCCCTGAGGCTGACTTCTCCGAAAAGCATAATATCATCAACAAATTGTTGATGAGTGATGGTTAGATTGTTTCCCCAAAGCTTTAAACCTCTGAGCTTATTTCTCCTAGTTTCTCTTTTGATAATTCGACCGAGGCCCTCTGCTGCTAAGATAAAGAGAAAGGGTGATAAAGGGTCACCTTGCCTGATCCCCCTAGAGGCATTAAAGGGTTTCGTCGGATTACCATTGACCAGGATTGAGAAAAAAGGGGTGGAGATCATGCTGAAAATCCATTCTATCCAGCGCTTAGCAAAGCCGTATGCTTCCAAAACTGCACAGAGATATTTCCAATTCAAGCGATCATACGCCTTTGAGAGATCCAGCTTAATCATCATTCCTTTCCTCTTCTATTGGTTGAGTGAGTGTATCATTTCTTGGGCCACCACTAGACCGTCAAGAATTTGCCTTCCTTCCACGAAGCCTGTTTATTCAGGGGAAATAATGCTTGGAAGTAGTGGTTTCAATCTTTTTGCTATCAGAGTTGCGATTATTTTATAAATAACATTGCATAGAGCAATGGGTCGAAAACCTTGAGCTTCCTCCGAGTTATTGGATTTAGGAATTAAGGTTAAGAAGGTAGCATTCATACCTGACCACATTCTTTTCTTTACCCGTGATTCTTCAACCACCTCCAGTATATCCTGTCCTAGAAATTGCCAACCAGCTTGATAGAATTCAGCCGTGAATCCATCCGGTCCCGGTGATTTTCCTTTTTTTATGTTCATAACTACCTCCTCGACTTCTGTTAGTGTTGTTGTGCGCATGAGTCCTCTGTTCTGCTCCTCTGTGATCATTTTTGGGATTTCCTTACAGATTTGGTTGATTGTTGTCCCTCTGTCATCCTGGGATTCAGAGAGGATCCCCTTATGATAGTCACTTAGGACTTGCTCTATTCCCTCTTGTTCTATTATTTTCTCTCCGTCTTCATTTTTGATTGAGAATATCCGATTCCTTTGCCTGTGTTGGATCATTGCTTGATGGAAGAATTTTGTGTTCCTTTCTCCTTCCCGTAGCCAATTTACTCTAGACTTCTGCTTCCATAAGATCTCCTCCTGCTTTCTCCTTTCCTCTAGCTGGATTATTAATCTGCTCTCCTCCTTACATCTTTCATCATCTCTTCCTTCCAGGATAATTTGTTGCTGCACCTCCTCCATTGCCCTTTCAAGTTTTTGCTTTTCCTCAAAAATATTCCCAAAATCCTCCTTATTCCATTTCCTAATTTTATGCTTCATCTCTTTGAGCCTTAGTTGGAATGTATGCATTTTACATTGACCTATGACTTGACTTCGGCTCCACCACTCATCTAATTTATTCAGGAAATCCGGATTTCTGAGCCAGAAGGATTCAAAGCGAAAAGGTTTCTTGATATTGGTTTTTTTAATGTCAATTTCCAAACAAATCGGCCAGTGATCAGATCCTAATCCTGGGAGGATTTTGGCCTCTATGAAAACATCTTTATTTAGAACTTGCTCTGATAGGAGGAATCTATCCAGCTTTGACGCGATCTGATTCCTTCCACCCCTTCTATTATTCCAGGTAAACACCCCATTTGTGGTTGGGGTGTCTACTAGTCTTAGATTTGTTATGAGATCGTTGAAATCATCCATGCTTTGGTCCTGCCTCCGAATACCTCCACGCTTCTCACCTAGGTCCCTGATTAAATTGAAATCGCCGCCTATTATCCATACATCCTCTAAGATCAGTTTTCTTACTGCCTGGATATTCCTCAAGAAATTTTTTCGATCCCTGGGGAGATGAGGTCCATACAGTCCGGAGATGAGTACTCTTTCTCTCGTTCCTGCTATCCTACACACTCCAGAAAGGATTCTAGGTAAGCTGATCCAATTTTCAAAAGTGACCTCCTCTGGGTTCCAAAATATCGCAAGGCCCCCTGCTGACCCTTCCGCGTCCTGGGCCATAACTTCAAATTTTGATTTTGATTTATCCAAAATTTCCTGTATCTGCTGTTGTTTCATTTTAGTTTCTTGAATTATCATTATACTCGGTTTATCTTTCTTCAACCTCTCCTTCAGGTACCTCTGCTTTCCTTTACTGTTGAGGCCCCTGATATTCCAGCTTGTGATGATCATTTATAACTTTTTGGGAGGGGGGTGGAATACCTCTGACAGGGGTATTACCTTTCCAGAATTTACCAGGGTTTCCCCTACTGTTTGAATCGTCTCATTCATGGGTTTCCTCCCTCTTTTCCTTCCTCCTTTGCCATGTCCGTCCAATCCTACTGTCTGGGACCCTGATGCTTCTGAAAGTTCCGGTCCTATCTCCGCCATTCCCCCTTTTTTTTCCTTAAATTTTTGATAGGCCTCCTTATATTGTTGTTTTTGGATTTCAGGGATGAATCTCTCATCTAAATGGCGCCATTCTTGCACGAGTTTTTTCATTAGCCGTTCTTCTTCTGTTCCGCTCTCTTTCTGCTTGTCTGACCCTTTTTTGGGAGGCTCTTCTGGTTTATCCTGGTGCTCTCCCATTTCAACTTCGCTTTCTTTCGTTTGGCTGTTGTGTTTACCTAGGGCTTCCGTTGCGATATCCATCGGGACTGTTTCCACAACCGGTTCTTCTTGTTTATCTTCTTCGGCCTCCTCTTCCTCGTCTTGTAGTGCTTGGAACTTATTTAGATTTTCCACAGCGATGTTTTTTCCTTTTGTTTGCTCTTTTTGTCCCTCGGGTCGTGTCTTCTGTCTCCTGTTAACTTCCTGAAACCTCCTCTCTTCTGTTTCAGTTGCCGCTGTTTTCATTTGTTCTTCTTCAAGTCTTCTCTTAAGCTCGCCTTCTCTATTCTGAGGGCATTCTCTGAATAGGTGGCCATACTCATGACACTTCCGGCACCTAAAAGAAATGTGCTCGTAATCTACAGGTTGCTGCCAAAGTTCGTCATGGTATTCGACTTCCACGAATTCTGGTAAAGGTTCTGCTATATTCATATATCCGCAAATCCTTGCGTACGAGGTGAATTTGCCCCTTTTGGTTGATTCAGAAACTTTGACAAAGGCCCCTATGGAGTTACCAATTCCTTCAAGAATCTCAGGGTTCCAGAACTCTGAAGGTAATCCAAAAAAAACGAACCCAAACAGGAGCAGCAAGCAGTTTTTCTGCATCCGGATTGTAACTTTCCTCCCAGTGTCTCATGAATAGGCCTGCATTATTCATGAAGTATGGTCCCTCTTCAAAGATTCTTTCCTTGTCCTCTAGGTTCATGAAAATGACAGTAAAGAAACCCTTGGCTCCCAGTTTCAGATCTATATGTCCTTTGGGTTTCCACCTCAGTTGGATCCATTTAACTAAATCCCTCTCCGTTGGCTAAAACCCTATGAATTTACAGATTAAAGCATGGTCTTTCATGTAACTTCGATAATCTTCCAGTTTGTTGTTTGGAATCACATACCTGGGTCGTTTCTGGGCCCTTGGAAGACATCTTCCCATTTTAGCTTGCCATTGGTTGCCTAGTACCGGAATATCTTTAGCGTTGTCCGTCTGCGGGTTTGTTCTGCTCCCCCCGCTCGATTCCCCTGCCACAACATTTTTAAAGGAGGGGATCTCTCCCCTCCCCGTGGTACCTTCCATGTGGTCCGTCAGGAGCTCCTCGATCTATCTGATCTTCATTGTCTTGTCTTCCTCTAAGCAGAAACTGCACCAATCCGTATGAGGATTCCTGCTCGTTCTCTACCCGTCGTTGATCCAGCAGCGATTCCTCTGAAGCGTCGACACCCTCCAAACCCTAGCGTTCTCTGTCAGAGCGATTCGTCTTCATCGCCTCCAGGATGAGAGAATGTTTTTCTTTTTTCCTTTTGAATAAGAATGTTAATGCAATGAAATTTTCTATTTTTGAAATGAAATATGCCTAATGCAAATATTTTTTGTTTTTGCAAAAAGTAAAAGAAATGAATCAACTAGGGAAGAAAACAATGCATGTTTTGATACTCCCCGACAACGGCGCCAAAAAGTGATGAGCCTCGGTATTGCAACAAGAATGCTGCAACTCCCAAGGCTACCAACTTTAATTATCAACCCGAGGTTCGTACAAACTTAAGAGGTATCGAGACTGTATGTGCAACATACAATGTGTCCTTCCTTCGCTACCATGATGTTACAATGGAGTGAATGTAATGAAATCAAATACTAAACTAATTGCATAAATTGAAATGTTACTTTGAAAAAAAGTTAATCCTAGGCAAGAAAAACAATTTGTAATTGAAATCCTAAAAGCATGAATTCAAATAAATAGGTCTAATCTACTTTTTTAAAAGGCGTGTCCTAATTGGTGTTTTATTCTTCCTCAATCATGAATTTAGAGCCTAGGGGTTATGATTCAACCCTAAGAGACAAAAACCAAGTTTTTTGAGCAAATCTGGTCAAGTTTACACGTGCTAAAGGTGTGTTACAGGAAGTTACGGATTTTCTACAAGAAGTTACGGATTTTCCATTGGAAATTACAGGTTTGCTACATGAAGATATAATTCACTGAATGACCAATTAAATCAAATCCAAATGGGATGGGAAAAATTGTGTTATTGAATAGGATGTATTAGGTCTCCATTCCAAGTGGAATCACTCAAAAATACCCATGTTAACATGTGCTAAAATTAGTAGAAAATTACTAGTCTAAAATCTAGAAATCCGAGAACTAGTGAGCTAGTTAGTCTATCAAAATCCTAACCTAATCAAGTGAAACTGAAATGGGGTAAATTTTGTTATTAAATTGAATGTTTTCATGAACTAATACAAGTGGAATCAACTCAAATGAAGCTCATTAACATGTTCTAAAAAATAGCAGAAAGTTACTATTATTTGCTACAAGGGACTTCTAGAATATTTTAAATTTGTGAATAAGCAAACTCATCCAAGTAGCTCAATGACTACCATGACCTTTCAATGTTGTTCCAAGGATGAAATCATGCTTGTGATCCTGCAAAAGAACTTACTTCAACTATTTAACCCAATCCTATAACAAGAAATCATCAGTACTATACAAGAATAAGAGATGCATGTGAATAAGAAGTGAAAAGAAGGAAACCAAACTATACAAAAGGGCTCTGAGGCTCCTGGGAAAGCCAAGCCCAAGGAAACCCTGAGTCCTATGAAGGAGACCAAGCTTTAAAATCTAAAAATGGCACCAAGCTTCATTATTTGAATCAATCCAATTACATCCCTGCTAGAAATGAAAGTGGAGTTGCAAAAATATAAGTTTTCTCCACAAGAAGACTAAGAAAAACCAACCCCTAGAGGCAAATTCGAATTGGTACTTATAAAAAATGATGTGGAAGCATTCTCCTTGAAAGGAGGAAACTTTCCCCTCAAAAATCCCTGAAATAGTGGATCTGGTTCTAACATTGAGAATCTGCATTAAATGACAGGGAACACATTCCTCGATTTTCTTAATCACTGGAGCTCCTAAACTTGTCAATGATTTTATGATATTTTATTCATTTAATATCCAAAATTGATCCTCTTGTAGTAGGGAGCAAGTCTCTAGATTTTCTCCTCCTCCAAATCTTCATAATCTGCCCAATATTCTCACAATATTTTACAAAAATAAATAATATTAGGCACAAATATGCAATTATCTCTAAACCTTCCTAATGAACATATTGATGCTAAAAAAACATTATTAAGTGTAGAAGTAGAGGTTTAATATAGCCTTCATGTGCCTAAGAAAGGTTAGATGGACCTTAATTTGTGTTAGATGGGCCTTAATTTGTGTCTAATTTGGAGGCCCATCACTCCCTAACTCCCGAATAACTTTGTTCAACGCAGGACCGACTCATAGTGAATCCATTCAGGCTTCTTGGGGTTGTTCAAACCCTAAAATCATTTGGGACTTCCAGTGCATTCAAACCCTGAGCACCTACTCAGGTCTATAAGCATGTTCTAGCTTTTAAGTTATTTGGGACCCCAATCATTCCAAACACCTCAAACAAGTGAATTGCTATGGGCTCCACAAGGGTAAAGCAAAGTGCTTTATTTCGTGTTTTTGTGTATTCACACTTTATTAAAATTTTATGGATTATCATGGATTGCAGTCCAGGGCCAAAGGTTGTGACCCGGACTTCAGATTTCAAGAGTATGCAGAGGAAAAGGTTGATTTAGCAAACTGATTTGACGTTAAAGGAGGACCAGGTCGTGATATGAAATTCTTCCTAAGTCAATCCAAGTGGCTATTTTCATGTTGGAAGTCATGATAGATTTGGAAAGAATGAAGCGATCTAGTCACTTTGAAACGAAATCATTACCTGAGCACATATTGCACCATTAGGGAGATAATTTAGTCGACGTTATGTCCACGACTTTCCTAGAGTCCCAAAAATGGGTGAAAAATGCCTTGAGAGGATCTGCATGTAGCCTGGGTCCCTAAATCTCCCTTAATGAGAGGGTGAAGTTAGATCACCTCATATAACTCTCCCTTAATGAGAGGGTGAAGTTAGATCACCTCATATAACTATGTTACCGCCATTTAAGAACTCTAAGTTCCCCAAATATTCCCAAAAGTTTTTCCTTTCTGAATAAGGACCATAAATGTTCATGACTTTGAAAATTGTATCCAATTCAATTGTGACAAGTTCGACGAGTATCATATTGAGATAGGAGGAGGTGGGTAAATGTGTGAGAGATGGGTGCCATGCCATAACTAGGCCACATGAGAAACCTATGGAGAAATTGTTGGGGCAACAGTTAATGTTTCTTATTGAATTGATTTCTCTTTTCTGAACAATTACTTGTCAATCTGTATTACTTATTCTTTCGATTCTTATGTTCTTATCATCAAGATAATTTCTAAACAATGAATATCACAAACAAAAGACAAAGAGACGCTAGAGATAGCCTCCAAGCTAGGCAAAACCTCTCAAATGAGAAAACCCATAAAAAAATTATCTTCTATAATATCAACTTCAAAGGAGACTTTCAAGACCAATCCTAGACCATTGCTACTACTAAAAAACCAATTCAATCAGTGAAACTCCTTCCATCTATAATGCAAAATGAAAAACATCATTTTTTGTGATTTTTCAAACCTGAGGTAACCTTAGAAATACTAGGGTCTTCGCATGAGTGAGCAGAAGACAAATAAACTTCTGAATTATCTTTCTTTGTTAGGTTCATCCTTTTCTTTAAGACCTTCGACTGGGTTCATTCTTCTATTTAGGACCTTTGCATCTCCAATGATATTCTAATAAGATAACAAAATGTGTATGTTGTACCTCTCAAATGAGGTCAATGTCCATTCATTTATAGCCTTTCCAAGAGATTCAACTCGCCTTCTCTGTAGGAATTTACAGGGTAAGTTCCTTAGACAGAACACCAAAAGGACACCGCTCACAAACATATCACAGATCAATACACCAGTATTTTGATGTGGTTAAAACCCTCAAAGAGGGAAACAGTCCACGGCCTGTGCCAATGTGGCCACTATAGGCAATTTATTAATAAAAGAATGAAAATTTACATAAGCTTCTCTCATGCACGGTTAACCTACAAATGACCCTCCATGCGCTTTAAATAGAATTCATGGACCAATCGGGTGTCAAGCCACGGATCAAGTGTCGGTAATACCAAGGAGAGAATGAACCGTCGGATCACTACAATCGTGACCGTCGGATTGTAAGTTACAAATGTACATAGTAAATAAACACACTTTACCTAACTCTATACTAGACCAAGTTATACTTAACGATTCCTATGTGTCGGAATATCCTAACATCCCCCCTTAAGAACAACTTGGGATAGGATTGAAGGATTTACAAATATGACACAATAGGAGAAGGAAGGAGGCACTAGAGCCTATCCCCCCTTAGTGACAACTTCCTGAACTCCAAGCATATATCGAAGTTTAGTGAACTTCGCCTCTGTGAGAGCCTTTGTGAAGATGTCTGCAACCTGATCATCTGTTGAACAATATTGCACTTCAAGAACATGGTCATGAATGAGCTTTCTGATGAAGTGCATGTGAAGTTCAATGTGTTTGCTGCACTGATGCTGAACTGGATCTTTCCAAAGCTGAATGGCACTTTGATTATCACACCAAAGTGTAGTCGGATGCTGCTGCTCAAAGCCAAATTCTGATAGGATCTGACGAACCCACAAGGCTTCCTTACTAGCTTCCACGGCACCACGATACTCTGCTTCTGCTGACGAAAGAGAAATGGCAGCCTGTTTCTTACAAGCCCATGTAATAGGTCCTGAACCAAGAGTGAAGACATAACCGACAATAGACTTCCGATCATCAGGGTCACCAGCCCAATCAGAATCAGTGAAACCAACTAATAGAGGAGTTGCTTTGGCACTGTAATGAATCCCAAACTGTATTGTACCTCGAACATAACGAAGTATTCTTTTAGCTGCTTTCCAATGACTTTCACGGGAGTTTTGCATAAAACGAGCAACAAGGCCAACAACAAAGGAAAGGTCAGGACGAGTATGGGTTAAATACAAGAGTTTTCCTACAAGTTGACGGTATAAGGTAGCATCAACTTCAGGAGAAGTACAAGAGACTGAAGGTTTGACTCCAGACTGAAAGGGAGAAGGAGCTGGCTTACAATCTTCCATGTGAAAATGACGAAGAATATCACAAGCATACTTGGACTGGGAAAGGGAAATACCCTCCTTGGAGTGCAAGACTTGAAGACCGAGAAAATAGTGTAAGTGTCCTAAGTCTGTCATTTCAAATTTCTTTTTAAGGCTGGACTTCACATGGTTTATAAGGTTGGGATCACTACTAGTAAGAATAAGAGCATCAACATAAAGAACAAGGATGATAAGAGAGTTGCCCACTTTCTTGGTGTAGACAGTATTGT
>APFE030875067.1:0-11352 GCA_000404065.3 Pinus taeda
GCGGGCAGTCGAGCCAGTGAGCTATATCCGCAAGGAGAGTATAGAGGTAAGGTCGAGTTCTTAAAGCTCAGTATATGTCAATTTCAAGCCGATCTGTTGAGAAAATGGGTTCAAGAATTCACCGGAAGCTTGGAATCTTGTCTTGGCACAACAGGCGCGATAAAAATGGAAGCCGTGGACGCTGTTGTAAGGCCGCTGCAGGACTTTGCCAAAGATAGTGTGCGCCTCGTCAAAAGATGTCACAAGCCTGATCGCAAAGGTATGCAAACACTATTCCATTGGTCATTTGTTACAGTATCTTAGGTATTGTCGATGCATGTTTCAATAAAAGTTACAGCCATTTTGAAGGGACCCTGAATCTTCAACTAGTCTACGTCATATAGTTTCGAATTGGATAAACTGCGAGCAGCAGCCGTCAACACTTAAACAGAGGTATCTCTTTGATGAAGGAATTTAAGAAATAGCTATGGTCATATAGGTTTTTAGGTTTAACTTGGGGGAGACATGAGAGACAACAACAGTTGATATAAATATCCATGCTTCGGTGATTTCTTGTGGCGAGTTTAATAACACATATTAATTATTATGTTATATAATATGTTAGCCAGTGCTGCAGACGCTTATTTTGTTAACTAAAAAATATATATAATAATAAATGAAAATGTGAAAAAGAACGGGGAGAAGCTAACTCGTACTACCTCAATGTGTTTCTATATCTGGCGTGAAAAAAGTTAAGTGCTCTCACAGCTAGTAGACGCTAAATGAACTGCTATGAATTGACCATAAGACCTCTCACAGATAGAAAATAGACTGCGACCAACTGAGTGAGCCATTGTAGATGAACAGTAGATTGTTCATTACTAGAAGAGCCGTCACAGAAAGATAGTGTACTGTGTATAACCAGAAGGAATCGACATGCGATATACAACTGGGCCTGGCTCTTTGAGATGTGGGGATATCTCCCCTCCTGGAGTAGTTTTGGCTAGTGAGCTTCAATCTAGGATTGTTGATGACGCCAAAAAGGGTTGAAGACTTGCAGAGCACTAGGATCTTGAGTCCTTCCAGGAGCATTTCTGAAATGCAATCGGGGTTGACATGGGACTGGGCTTGTGACCGTACACACTATTTTCTTAAAGCTGTTCACAGAATTCTTGGGATAACAAAGGATTTTCTGCACATCTTAATCAAGAATATTCATCCACAATATACTGAGCTGTAGAAAACTACAGTTAAAAATGTTGTCCCATTTACCGAGGCTTTATTTGCCTTTGTTGTCTTAGCTTACACCTTTTTCTTATTTGCACAGCTTATTGGGATTTTTTCTTGTTTATTCTTGACTGTCTGAAAATACTCATCCTCTTTACTTTAGGCTGCTGTGGGAGTTTTCTTGAGAGTAATGTCATGGATGGATCTCTGCTGAAACCACGACCTTTTAGAAAGGTTCAAATTTCTGCTGAACCAGGGCCCATTATCTAGGGTACAAATGTTTGATTTCTCTTTCCTTGAGTAGTAAAAGAAAGAAGGAAAAAATGATAAATCTCTGGCGTCAAATCTTATTTGATAATCTTCTATATGAAGGCATCCATTTCATCACTGCTTTAGTGCTTAGCCAAAGGATGAAAAGCCAGGTTTTGATCCTAATGAGTCAATAAGGTATTTCTATCTACTTTGAACCTTCTAGAAAGAATTGCTTGATTTTCCCTCAATGAAAATATTAGTGTTTGGTTTGCTGGTCTTATGTGGAAATCCAATGGATTGCTTAACTCCCATGCCCCTGTGAGGCGCGGGGATTTATTTTATTGTTTGTACCTTTGTATGAAGGGTGGGATGGACCCGCTAATCTGTCTCTCTTAAAAATGTTTTTATTTGTTAATTCTCTCTGTTGAATCCAAACCATGGGGAAATCTGGTGTTAATCACTTGGGCTACATAAGGAGTAAAATTTGTTGAGCAACATTTATAGAACCAAAGAAAGAATCTAAATTAGGTGTTGTGAGAGAGAAAGCTGCAAGGAAACACAAGAAATAAAGAACATACTTTGTGCAAAGTGTGCTTCTTATATTGTTTCTTGTACCCTCAATGCAAATTGGCATCACTACCAGGTCAAATTGACAACACTGTGCTTCCAAAGCAATGCTCTTGCCTTGAGACAAAATGCTCTTATTGCATCGCACTTTTGGTCCCTTTTTATAAATTTTTATTACAGATGGGGTGCAAGGGAAGCCCATGTAGTCCTCCCAAATTATGGCTAGGGTTTATGTATGGGCTCTCGTCGCATCATGCTTTTTGTGCCTTCTCCAATAATTTTTTATTACATTGGGGTCTAAGGGAAGGCCCTAATGGTCCTGCTAAATTTGTGAGAGCTTGTTGGGGAGATTGTAGGCTTTCATATTCACACTTAATGGCTATTGGAGAATTGAAGAGATAAACTCTAACTGCATTCAATTGGTTTTTGTTCCCTCACTTTGTGTTTTGTTTGTCTATTTGTTCAATGTTGATTGTTCTCTTCCCTTGCAAGAGGAGAGCTTCCACTGTTTCTTAAAAATGTAATATGCATCTACAAGTAGCATACAAATCTATGTTTCCATATTTTTTGCAACTAATTTGGTGATTTGTATGTGTTTTTGAATACTTATACAGACTACAGTAAAATACATATAAATATATAATATATAAAAAGGGGTTTTGAGGATTTTAGGGAATTGTTGCTTTAGTGCTTTGGCTTCCCGAGCCCAACATTATTGTCTAATTCTAGTTGGTTGAGCCTGTATGAAATGATTGTTAGGTCAATGGTGACTAGACCTATAAAGTAATATAATTGTAAATGCAGAATTGTAGTAGTAACTATGACAGCAAGCTTAGAAAATAATGAACATTGAGTTGTAATTATTTGCCATAAACAAGATCAAAACATGCACAAAAATTGCATATATTATTCTCTTCATTAACTTTTATCCTTGGAAAACAAGTGGTATTTCTTGTTTCAATAAGAAATAATAATGCTACATTTTGTAGAAGCCAGAAGAAACTTGACCAATACACCAGAAAGGGCCATCCTCTTTTGAAGGACTGTAAGAATAGGGATCAAATAGCACTGACACTTATTTAGTTAAGGTAAGCCTTCCTTCTAGAGACAACCATTGATTGCCTTCCTTCAGTGTCCACCTTCTAAGTTAGCCACTTCTAGTGCTTTATACCATGTACATTGGGCCTTAGATCAAAACCCAGGTATCTAATGCCATTATCAAGGGGAGAAATCATGTATGGTAAGACTCTCTCAAGGACTTGCCTATGTTAAGCGACTACTTGGATCAAGGAGAGGATTTTTGGACTTCAATCACGATTGTTGTAACAATTTCAGACAACTTGAGTGCATGATCATGACCTTTTGCCTTGACTCAAATGGGTGCTGGATTGAGTTGCTTCAGTGCATAAAACCCCTTCAATCACAGCTTGAACTTAAAAATTTTTCACCTAAGACTTGAGATGGTAGTTTTTCTTCCTATGCAGCACATAATCCTCACCTGAGTGGTTTTTGTGTTATTCTTTGTTAACCAAATTGCCACCTTGCTAGAATTTTGATCTTTCACAAGTTCATTCCACATCATCCCTGTGCACCTTTGTATCCAGTTATAGATTGGGGTCTGATACTGTCTCCTATTCCCTCAATCCAATAAAACATTCAACTCCCTTATGCTTCTTTGATGCTGGTCCTTTCTTACCGTTCTTGAATTCATTGAATTCTATAAACAAAGTTTTCCTCCCCACATATCTTTGGAGTGTACTATTTTCCCCCTTGTTAAAGATTGAAGTTCTCTATATTTGAGAAGAAGGCCTCATCCTTGATTATTTGAATCATATTAAGAAAGGATTTTACCATATTTTTCTCTAGAGTAGATTGATTCTCCCCCTTGTGTCCAAAGACCATCTTAATCTCTTGATCAATATTGAAGCCTCTGTATTTGAGAAGTGTGTTTACCTCTACTTGCCACAATGGATTTGGTGGAAGGTTGAGCCAGCAATGGGTTGCGTGGAGATTTCATTAGCTATGTCATTGACTGTCTTCCATTACCCTTTGATCATCTATGGACTATTCACCTATTTGGCACTTCTTCTCTTGAAAACCCTCTGATCTGCCTTTGACTCCTCTGGCATATCTTTGTCATTAACATCCTTTTGAGGGCATTTCCTTTTCAAGTGTCCATATTCCTTCCAAATGGTGCATCTGAAAGGGATTTAAATGCAATTCTTCTGTTGCTGATATATCCAATTTCCTCGTTGTGATGCCCATAGCATCCAAGTAGCACATCCTTTGCCAAAACTTCTTGTGGATCTAAGGATTAATCTACCAACTCTTCAACTCCATAGCTCGTTATCCTTAATGCCTTCCCCTCATTAATATATTAGTCTGTAGAACAATATATTAAAGAAACTCCTCGGTGTATCTGAAAGCTCAAGAGAATCAAAACTCCCTGAGTTCCATCATAACACAGAGAGAGCTGTAGAGAGGTCCTGAATGATGCCCAGGCTACCTATTTAGACTTGTTTTTATCTGACCGATTTTTCTCTCTTATACTACCTGTATATGATTTGGCTTCCAAGAAAAACTAAGCCTTTTATATGCCAACAGCCATAGCTGAATTCTAAATTTTAATTGATATTGATTCTAATAGAAAGCCATTCGTGCTAGGTGACTTATGCCTTACATTATTGATTTCTGTTTGATTTAATTAATTTCATGAAACAGGTGGTTTTACATGTAATTCTAGTTTTCTTATATTTAAAGTCTAGATGGATTTGGGTTAGTTCTTACTGAAGTGTTCAAGCTGATGTCTGCTGTGGTTATGGTGGTAATTGGATTACTGTTTGTTGTGCAGAGTTTAGTAAAGTGGCTTTCAGAACGGCTATTGGATTTGTTGTTATGGGATTTGTTGGTTTCTTTGTCAAGTTGATATTCATACCAATCAACAACATCATTGTGGGATCAGGATAGGTAATATTTCCTGTTTTTTTTTCTTCTCCACAATTAATTGTGTTAAAAAGAAAATAGATATTCTTGAAAATTTATATTATCAAATATACTGAAATGTTCTAGAATTGGAAATTGTAAGATGAAACAGACTATGATGAAGCAGAGATGAGAAGGCCGAAGTGACAACTCACCAACAATTAAGGTGGTTTGAATTAATTTGACATGATCTTTGGTCATTTTAAGAATTTTCAATGTTCTTTGAGCACATAAATTAATGTGCATTTTTTATATCCTTGGACTCAGACTTGCAATTGGCCGGGGGTCAACTCAGATTCGGACTCAGACTTGGTACTAATCTGGACTGGTTTGAATTTAATGACTTGGTACTACTAAAAATATACATTAAATATTAAAATTTTAATGAAAAAAATGCTCAAAAGATTCCAATATTAGAGATAAAATATGCAAAGTTTCTTTGTAATGAGATTTTAGGTGTTAAACTTCAAATTGAGTTTATATTGAGTTTCTGAGCCCTTTGGAGTGTGTACCTATACTAAAACATCATTGTTTCAATTGGTAGTTTGTTGTGTTTAGCATTGAAGTAATTGTTTCAGCTTCAGGTATTTGATCAATAATAAGCTTACTGTAGGTGGCACAATAACAATTTGTTGAATAATTGAAATAAAATTTCATTTTATTGCTCTAAGGATTAATTTTTTCATTTTTTGCTGCTTTATATATTGAATTTATCCTGAATAATTGGATGATTCACACCGGATGGTTAGCACTAATGTTAACTATGTTCTTTGATTTTATTTTTCCCTTTTTAATATCAAAATATCTGTTTAATGCTTTTTTACAAGTCATTGTTGTAAGTTGACCTGTGTGAAACTCCTTAAAGCTCTTTCTTTGGAGAGAGTTTGTGCAAAATGGGGCTCAGCATGACACTTGCGGTACTTGAACATGGGTGGAAGGATAACAATTCTCTCACCCAATTATACGAGATAAACCCAATTGACAAAATATCTCCTAGTCATATTGCAACTATTGTAAAGAGTTAATCTAATTGTGATACTGATTTAGGAGCTTGTACAAAATCATTTCTATATGCATTAGTGTGATTTGTTTTCTATTTGATAGCATTTAAGCAGGACTAGATGTATATAACCTCATCTGATCTTAAAATAGGGTTGCATAATTGGCAGATATAATCTAGTTATGATTTCGGAATTGATCGTTGGCCAGATATCAACTCGATAATTGAGTCCATATGAACTTGATTTTGGGCAAATTTTCAAGTTTCCATAAATTAAGATTATGGAAGTTTTGGGTCTGTCAATTGTTGCCTTATGTTAAAGGTGTGGACAATTTACTTTTAATGGTTCATGACATGATGCTTTATTGCTGCATACATTGTGGATCGTGTTTATGCGGTACAGTTTTCTGACTACTAGTAGAGATTGTTTAGTTTTTTTTCAAGGAAAAACTTGGTAGACCTTTCCATAAAAAGCTATGAGGTTACAATAAAGAAATTCAAACAACCCAAAGGGTGGAGACAATGTATGTCAGTTATATTCAAAACCCGAGCTAAAAAAAATAAAGTAACATTCAAAATAACAGAAATAAGTAAACATACATTAGATGAATGCTGAAAAACCAGATCTGTATCTACAAATTCCAGAGGGTTTGGCAAACCAGCCTGAGAAGGCACCAGTGTCCTGAGGGTATCTATGGTTCAATAAAGCTGCTGACGACCACGTCAGTCTCAAAATGCATTTTAATGAGAGTATCAGATATCTACTCAACTTCATCATGATAGATCTGTATGCAGTCCAAAGCTTACCATTCTTCTTACCCCATTCAGTGATTCCATGGTCAGATACTAGTTTGGAATCCCCATAAATGTTGATGTGATTTAACCCCGTGTCTTATGCTGTGGTCATTTTAATGGTGGCTGCATTAATCTGTCTGAAATTGTTAGTGCCTTGTCCCAGACCACATTGAAAATGATTTTATGCTTAACAGAGATCACTAGGCTGGCTCCTGCCCCACGTGTTTGGATTTTTGTTAGCAGCACTGTCAAAATACTAAAATAGCCATGAGAACTGTTGGAGTTGATCTGCAGGTTCCCAACTGCCTACTTTTTTGACTTCTCTGCCTTATCAAAATTTATGTAGGATCCTTTTATCCTCTAACCATGTTACCAGAGCCTCATCTATCAATTCTCCTTCCCACTTTGCTTTTCTCCCAGTCATTCCTTTTACAGCAGACCATACATTCTTTGTGAATTAAGAAGAATATGATTTTTGTTTTCTTTATTTTCTTTGCAGAGGAAATAAAGTCCAGGACCCTGCTATGATCATCTTTGTAGATAATCCCGTGTCAAGATTCTGTTCTTCAAGGAAAGCCATAGAAATATCCTAGTAGCATGAAATTTCCTTGTTTAGTGCTCACTGTGCCCCTTTACTGCTCAGGCCTTCTGCTGTTGGCAAAACGTGAAGTGTAGATGAAGGACACCTTGTCTTAATCCTTTTCCAGGTTTGGAGAAATGTGTGGGAGAGCCATTTATGAATACTACAGAAGTGGTTCTAGAATATAACACTACTTTATCAGGCTGACATTTAGAGGTTCAAAGCCTGTATGTGCATTGTGGAGTAACAACAACCTTGTGAAAGAGTCGACTCTGTTGCAGGCTTTTGATAAATCCAATTCGATGACCATGGCTGGTATCTTATTCTTGTTGATCAAATGGAGAACCTCCTGAGCTATGCAAACTGCTTCAAAAATTTGACTTTCTTCTCTGAACCCAGAGTTCGCTTGTTAGAGATAACACTGGATAGGTTTTCATTCTTATTGCTATTTACCCAAGACTATGGTATTCTCCTGAAGCACTCACAATATTAATAATAATGAACATTGCTATATTAATATTTTAAAATACAAGGCTTTTAAAAAATATTAATAACTCATTCAGCCATGATGAGTTCCGAAAATTTCATTGTACAGCAGAGTTCAACATTGTCTATACTTGTTGGTCAAAAAGAATGAATCTTTACCATGTTCAGACTGTCCTAGGACTACTTATTACATTTTTGCAAGGCCTACTAATAGCCTTATGATATGATTCAAAATGTAAAAATAATACATATCAACTTCAGCCTTTTTCAGACCACAATGCCTTCAAGACCCTATTATATCTTGACCTCCTTAGATCCTTACATTTTCATATTTGGACTAGAAAATGCGAAATGTTCACCATTCCCAGGCAAATTTTCATTTTGGCCTTACTGTTTATTTTGTCGTTGCTTTATCATCATTGTCTTGAATGTAAGATGATCTTTCGTGTCAGTGACTGTTGATGCATAAAAGCTGATGAAAAATATTTCTTGATGTTACTTATCTGTTCATTTTTTCATCTTAATTGCAATTGGGGAAAGTTGTAAATGATACCATGTTATAAGTGCAATATATCCGTATGCTCTTGATAACCCTGAGGGCAAAAATTCCCCAAGGATTTTACGGATTTTCTTTTTATAATCATAACATAGGCAACTACTTCTATGCGTGCTAGCAAGATATGCCTGGCACAACAAGGACAAAAGCTTTGAGGATGTTTTAAATTCTATTTCTAAATTCTTCCTTAACTTATAGGAATCAGTATGAAGAGGAGTTACAGCCTTACAGCTATAGACACAATCTACAAATAGGTGTCTGTTGACTAGGAAACAATCTTTCTCGAGTAATGTTGATTCAAACCTATTCACTAAGCTTCTTTTGGAGCTATTTGCTAGTGTTTCCTTATGCACATAGCCCCTTGTTACAATTATGTGGTTATCATATTTGTTTTTGTACTAATGCAGATGCAATTCAGCACTGTTTTTGATGGTTATCAATGTTTTTAGTTTCTTTCTGTATTGTGCTAAGGTAATTTTTTTTTTCCCTAGGGCCTTTTTTATCCAACTCTGGTTCCCAACAAAAGGCAACAAAGGTTCATACGTTCATACAATAGCAGACATTTCATTGTATAATACACAAAATATTCAATAGCGATAGTAGACAAGTAAGATCAATTTAACCAACAATAATATGATATTATTCAATTGCACAATAAACTGGACTGACTGTCCAATAGACGAGTAATGTATTCAGTCAATACTTCACCAATTCATACTGTCTGCAAAAAGAATTAGATATACTAATTTGATTGAATCCTACAAACAGCCTACAGAACCTTGGACCTCTTGCTAAATGTGCTGTCTGAGAGAATTTCCACAGTAAGGTCAGTTGCATGTAGCCTAGGAATCCCTGTTCCTGTACAAGAGCTTGCCACAGAGAATGCCTGAAATTGTCTCAGAACCCCCTCTGAACTCTGCATCTGAGTATGCCTGAACAGTCTCAGGAAGAACCACTTACTGTTCTGCTGCAGATGCCTCCTAACAGCCATTGTACTGATCTCAGAAAGTCTCTGAAATGATCTCTGGAAAACTATGAATCTTGCTGCAGAGATGCCACACAACCACCAGTGAGTTTGCCTGAGAGGTGCCATGAAGCTGCCTCAGGAGTTAGGAGTCAGGAGTGCCAGAAATATGTCGCAGAAAAGCCAGAGGTCTGCCTCAGGAGGCCCGAGATTTCCTCTGAAATGGGCTGTAGGGCCTCAGAAATTTGCAGCGGTGCCTCAGAAAAGTGCCAGAGTTGCTTCAGGGGTGGCCCGAAATATCTCAGAACTGCTTATCAACGAGCCAGAATCCCTCCTTGCAATTCTGCTGTCTATCACAGAGGAAGGAAGCACCAAAAACGTCTTAGAACAGTCCTGAACAGTCCAAAGGATTGGAGTTCTCTATGTGATTTCTCTGCCAAACTCTGATGCTTTTCAGATAGTTAATTTTCCCTGCTTTTTCAGAACAGAACAGAACAGAGGATAGAAGTGGGTTTACTAACTAGGGTGGAATCTTTCACCACCAAAATTAGTAGTAGGAGATTGGGGTTTTAAAACCCTCAGAGCCACAGCTCAAGAAAACAGATGTATTTGATCCAATTTGATGACGCCAATTTAATCCAACTCTCTTTTATTATAGGTTTCTCCATGGGCTCCCCAAATGTGAGGGGTTGTGAATGCAACCTCCAATTTTGGGTGTTTTTGCCCCAACCAACCCAACTTTAGCCCATTGTTGCCCTAATATTGGAAAAAATTGCGTTTTTACCCCTCTATCAAAACTATAGACTACGGGGTCGGATAGGCTATTTCGTCCTCCCGTAGGCAATCAATTGATAGGGAACATTCCACTTTCATTTCATTCTTGTTTTTGTTCTAATTCAAATGCAATCAGTGCTACAAGAGTGTTTTTTGATGGGCAAAGGCATTGCTTTTCTCTAATGTATTCCCTATCTTGGTTTGTTGTCTTTAATATATTGCTATTCTTTAAGACTGGTTTGACTGCAAGTGAGCAACTGGCTCAAGAGAAGTAATCATTGAGCCTCTATGGGGATTGCATGCTTAGATAAAGTTCTACTTGGCTTGGAGTGAGCATGTAACAATGGGACAAGAACTAATCTATCGTATATTGGTGTGATATATCTCTTTATGTCCTGATTTTTGGTGTCACATTTTGTATAGTTTATCATTTGTATTGTGTAGGTTATCGTAGTATAAGTTTATTATTTGACACAATGGAGATGTATAGTAGTTCACAGGAGTTTTTGGCAGTAGATAAACAAAGGCTTTGCATGATTTGAATGTGTTTTGTTTTTGCAATTCCTCAGATTGGTTTGATTGCAGGTGAACACCTTTGCTGAATACTAGTGAAAAGATTTTGTGAGAATTGTGCACTGGACTATTATTCTACATAGCTTGTGTTGAGCAAGGAATAATAAACCAGAATGCTAATTTGAGCTGTTGTATCTGCTTCTTTGTTTTTCTCTGATCCATTATATCTCTTGATATCCCATGTTTTTGTATGTCAGGTAGGGTCTTGTGCTGGTCAACCTAACCTGTAAAGGCCCCCTTCAATCCTTCTGAGGGTGGGTTAATCTTGGAAGGTCAAACTGGTGAACTACTGATCAACCATTAGAAGGGTTAGTAAGGGTTGATCTTGTGTCAACCCAGTTATCCTGTAAAGTCCTGATCATTGTGGTAAGTTCTAATTATCCCCAGAAGTAAAAAACAACAATTCACACACTGAGATAGAATTATGCCTGACTTGTAATAGTGGCTAAGTATTAATGAATGAATATGCTAAAATGAGTTGGCTGTATTTGCATTTGTCTTTTCTTGATACAGCTACATTCTTATTTGTTACATTTTGTATCAATGTTACTTGGGAGCGGGAGCGGGAGCGACCATTTTCAGAAGCTCCCGGTTTGGGAGCGAATCCGGGAGCGATT
>APFE030875070.1:0-20469 GCA_000404065.3 Pinus taeda
TTTAATTAAATATTTTGTAAAGGATGAGATGTATGTTCATATACAAAACGGTTTTGACACATAGTCTCCTTGGAAAATATTTAAAAATTTATTTAATATACAACTAGAGAAAAAGAGTCTTGATATTTAATTGAAGCTACTTCAATAGAAATTGATAAGGGGAATATGTACTTTAATACATTTCCATACTAAATAATATCAAACATGAAATATTAAAGCCTAGATTTCAAGATTTAGAAAATAGTTTCATGACTACAATTTTGATTGTTTCTTTTCCTTTTTGACATACAAATTTCTTGTAAAATTTCTAGTTGAATAGAAATATAGAGAAATTAACATTTGATGAGTTAAATGAAATGATATCTCAACATCATAAAATGTTTGGCAAGAAGAAATAGGTTAGAGAATATGTATTTTTTATAAAAGCTAACATTAGTCAAGTAAATAATATAGGGAAAAAAATCAAAATCAGGGAGAATATAGGGGACTTGGTAGTGGTCTCATTAAAGGGAGAGGCATTGAAGATAGATGAAACAATTTCAAAAGCGGAAATTGTGAAGGAAGAGGACAAAATCAAGGTAGGGGACAAAGTCAAGTAAGAGGAAAAAAGTTAAGGCAAAGGAAAATATCTCAATGATGTTGTTTTAAATGATACAACAAAGTTGATCATCATGTTCAAAATTGTCAAACTTATTTTTGGGTCCCAGGGCCACACTGAGCTATGAAAATGGTGTAAAACCTATGGACATATAGGTTATTCTCATTCATAATTTCAAATTTAGTTATGTTAATTATGAATTTATTTCATTTTTTTCTTCAAGGGTTATGATAGAGAACAATTGTAACCTTGAAAATTATTATTGGGTGTATTTATTGTTTTCCTTGTTTCATGATGAGGTATTCATATAGTACCAATTTGACATGCAAGTTTAGGTTGGTGGAAATGTAATAAATGGAATGATATGAAAATGATAATATGTGGGAATTTAGGAATGTGGTCATTTAATAGAGACGTAAAGTAAATTTTCATTTAGATTAAAACATGTGATAATTCATAAGAAAATTGAATACTCCATAAATTAGAAGTATCAAGTTCTAGAATTAAATCTAGAGTTGTCATTTCTAAGTGTCTACATTTTGAGTCACAAGCAGGGCTCATCATGTTGTCCAGAGAAGGAAGAGAAATAGAGTGATAAAAGTATGGATATAAGTATGAAAATAATTCATAGGTGAGTTGACCATGAAAGAGGAAAAAGAGGATAATGAAAAAAGAAGGAAAAGGAAATCAAGAAGGAGAGAAAAAAGGATATAGTTAAAAGACTAATTATCATTAAAATAGTAAGATTAAGAATAAAACAAAACAATCAAGAAATAAATAAGAAAAAAATGGAAATCATAAAATAGAACAAAAACCATTTGAGAACAAAGAAAAATGAAATAAGTAAAAGTAAAAATAAAATGAAAAAGTAATAGTCAAGGAAAACAAAAAATCGAATTAAATAAAACAATAAACTAAAGGAAAATAAAATAGAAAACTATTAAAATAACAATATTAAAATAATAATAATAAAACAGAACAAATAAAAATTAATACCATAAAAAAATATAGAAATAAATATAGTTAAAAGTAAAATAAGATGCTAGAGAGGAGAAGAAAATAGGGAAGAAGAAAGAAAACATAGAAGATCCATTGAGAGAAAAAAATAAAAAAAATAAAGAAAGAAAGAAAGGAGCGAATAAAGAGGGGAGGGTGGGAAGAGGGTTGAATGACAAGTTAAAGTGAGGAGAAGGAAGAAGAGAAAAGGGGAAAAGGAGTGGGAGGAAGGGGAAGGGTAGGGGAGATTGGATGTTAGAGAGTAGAGGAATCTATCTACTACTAAGTTCAACACCCCCATCCATGTTAGGATTGTTGGGATGTTTAATGATCTCCAATGATTTTCTTAACTTGCACTTGAAATAATGAGTTTCCCTAGTGATAATTCTAGTGTCTTCCAAGCACAATTTGTGCATGGGTTTGGGTGCCTGTTCAACAAGGTAGAGGAGTGAATTATTTCCTTCTAAATGTTTTCCCCATGTTCCTTGAGTCTAATTTTGAATGACCCACCAGTCTGTCCAAAATAGCACATTCCACAAGAGAAATTAATCATGCAAACTCCTTTAAACTAAAATTGTTCAACATTATCATTGACAGATCTCATTCTATGCTAGATGGTATTCAGGGGTTTGAATGAGATAATGATACAATTTCTTTTAGGGACCATAGGAACTTTTTTTCTGTAGTGCCATAGATGTGCGGGAGGAATGCTTTCCCATTAGGGGAGGAGAATCAGAAGAAGAGGAGCTCAAGACAATGTTTTATAAGGTGGTCAATCTTTTCATGGAAATGTTCCTTGTTTGGTAATATTAAAGCCCTAGTGATGAGAGTATTGAGGATCGCCATTTTTGTGTAGTATCAAGGTGAGAATCAACATGAATATAGTTGTCACTGTGGATTTTTCTCATGTGTACTTGATGTCCTATGCTTCCATCTTCCTTTATTGTGAAGAGAACATCCAGAAAGGGAATTATAGTATTCTCTTCAAGATCCATGGTAAAATTGATCTCATTAGAGATATCATTAAGATGTTTGAAAAACTTGTCAAGTTTTAACTTACCATGGGGCCATTTCTAATGAATATCAAAAATGAAATATGAACATCATACTGATTAAATTATTTTGATATCATATATACCATAATTATACATTAATCAACAAAGATATGTCATCAAAATTTCGATAAAAAGTTGCATTTTTATTAACTGAAATTTAAAATTCAAATGACACTAGAAATTATAATATCATAGAAGAAATTATTGAAATCTTATCACGTACTATGGAACCGTAGCCCTGATTCCAACATCATATTACAAGCCCAACCAAATTTCCAATAAAACTAGTTAACCTCTGTATAAATCTCCCCGCTTTGTGCTTTACACTAAAATAAGGCCTATTTATAGCCACAAAACCATTTGAAGTAACACTAAACTCGCAGTGGTTATCAAAATCGACTAAATTGTTTGTAATAAACAATTGATAGTTTGGTAACTACCTAATTACATGGACTTCCAACTATGAGGATGGGTCCCACTTCTTGAAATAATATTTCTTGCTATTCATATTTTGTGGGTTACTCAATAAAGCATGTGTATTATCAAGGGGCTTGTTGAGCCCCTATTTTAGATAATGATGTCACCCACTAAGTGGAACAGACGCTACTGGAGCTGAATATTTCTTTGATTGCATATGATACCATTCATGGGATTCATAAATATGTGGTATCTAACTCCAATCCCTCAGTAAACAAAACCTAAAATTCCAAGTTTTTTTAATGGTTACACTCAATTATATAATTGAGTCATATTCTAAAGGTTGTAGTCTTGAGAGAATCCATTTCTCTTTGAACATGATGTTGAAGGAGGGTTGCACATGTTTGATTATCTCTTTGGGTGTCATTGTATCTCCTTCCCTTTCAAATACATGGGAGTCATTTCTAGTTGTTTCCATATCAATCTAATAATCCTCCCCCTATGGAAGAATTCCATCTATGTCTATGAACTTTGGCAGTCCCTTTTTGAGTAATGGATCAAAGTACCCTATAATATTAATTAGATTATCAAAAATTTATCTTCAATTTTTTTCCATCTCATTTATTAGATTCAGTTTATAGAAAACCATATTACATTGGTCGACCAAGAAATCTCTTTTAGGCAGTGATATCCCTACTCAGCTTGACATTGGGATATAGTAAACAAATATTATACATTGGTTTTCTCTCCAACACCATCCTAGAACTGTGAGCTTATTTTCAAGCTTCTAGGACTAGATCCCATTTCTCCCATGTTAGTAAAATTGGCTCCTAGTTCTCATCATCCATCATAGCTTCATTGATATTATCCAAAATGCTCTGATAAGTTACGTTCAGGTTTTCTCAAGGGACATGATTCTTTCTATTGACATCTAATTCCCACTTGACCTAGCCAAAGGACCTATCTTGCTCCTTAGCTCCTTTATTAAGTTCTCCAATTATTTTCTACTTTTGAGCCAATTCCTCATCTCTTTCAACTACTAAAGTTCTAAGTTTATTTAATTCATGATTCACCAATAAATTCTCCATGGCTACATCTAAATTTGTATTAGACTTTTGATGAGAACAATTTCTAGACTTCCCTTGGAATTCAGGTTAACTACTTATGACATTAATAACAAGACATGGTTTTTGTATTATTTTTCTTCCTGGGTGACTCCATATAGCTTCTTCACTAACTCCTTTTTATTTTGGCCCTTCATCAACTTCATTGTCTAAACTGGATAGGACTCCAACTTTCATTGTTCCTTCAAGAGCTTAATTTCTTTAATTTTCTCATATAATATCTTCTTGTACCTCTTGAAATCAACTCTTAGAAGAAAACATTTTTAAAATTAATTTTCTCTAAGGATTTAATGTTCAAAACTATTAACATGGTTTCCTGTTTTTCTTTCTTGAAATTTTTCTCTTCTATATTATAATCTTTTGTTAATCTCTTCAAGAATGTCTCTGCCTTGTGGAATTTATTATATGGCATCATTCAAGGTCTTAAATAGGTTGTAATTTCTAGGAAGAGGTATTTGAGAAAGATCAAATGTGATCTTAGAGGTCTTATAAACACCAACAGAGTGAACCTCTTTTCCCTTGGCCTTAAACACTGCAAAATTTTGTTTGTCTCCCTTGTAATATAGGAAACTGAGTAACTATGTGTCCAACATCCTTCTACTTTTAGTAAGCTAAAGATTCTTCTTCATTTATTTCTTAGTTTCCTTTGTTTTTCTTGCAAATTATATCATGAGGAATTAGGGTTCTGTGCCTATCTGAATATCATAAGTATCTATGAACTGTAAGTTACAACTGTTGATATTTGTTGCACTACAAATGGTAAGCCTTTACGTATTATAGGCTTGTTGGATGGACCTATAATCTTTCCTACAATTACCACCAGTTCTTTCTCAATTGCCTCCTCTTCATCATAATCATATTTAATCTCTATCACCTTGAGTGTCTTATACATAGACTCTCTTTTGTTGTCTATATTGATATCATGAGTCCAGGTCCTCTTAGTACTAAACAACTAAGAGTACTATGAGTGTGCTAGCAGAAATAGTTCCTTAACTTCTCCATATGTCAGCTTATTCACTTCTTGTTCCAACAAAGATATTAAATGATGGTAGTTTTCCTCTTTTTATTTCTCATTCCTCTGATTATATATTACATCTAAAGGATCATGCACCCATCCAACCCCTTTAGAAGAGTGTAGATCTTTTAGCATATTTCAGACGATCTCCTGAGCCTTTCTAGTTTTAGAAATGAATGGTCTAACTTCATGTGGAAGATGGAATGTTATTTATTGTTTTCTAGATGCAAAATGTAGCCAACCATTGATCAAATTTTATCTTATCAATTTCAATGAAAAAATATCAGTTGTAAGGAAACCAAGCACTGAGTATGGATTATGTTCAAAACAATAGACCTTGGTCACATTGTAATCTTCTAGGAAATATCGGTTTCCCATCTTTCAAATTTCATTGATCTTTGTCATGTCAGGCATGTCCCTGCGTAGAGGTTGTTCATGTATTAGCTGGTAAACAAGTTATATAAACAACTAAATATAATAAGAAAGTACAATTCTTTATGGGGTTTTTCTTGCAACATGAATCCACTTGATTGTAGGAGATAATATATTAGTAGATCCAACTAACCTTGGGTATATGTGTTCTCAAGATCTATAGTTGTAGTGCATGAAATTTTAGATGGTGTATGACTAGTATTTGAAGGTGTTTGTGGGACGAAAAATTATGAAGTGTTTATAGATTCCATCTAAAAGATAATCGGGAAAATAAATGAAGGAGTATGTAGTGGTGTTAAGATAACACAAAGTGATTAAGAAGCCTATCCCAGTCTCATCACCCTCTCAATCCATGTCCATGACAAGCATTTGAGTGATCATAGAAATAACTGTATTGACATATTTAGATAGATTCACTATGGAATAAGGTGGGGGCTTTGGTGGAGCTACCACTCCTTCAGGGACATGTTTATCCAACACCTTAGCTTTCTACTCCTTAGTGAGACCTTTCTAGTACCCAAGCATGATGACTTCTTCCAGATTCTATAGTCTAACTCAGATAGGGAAGCATAACATTACTCCAATTCTTCTAGACTCTTTGACATGATCACCTTTCATACTGTAACTAAATAAATTTTAATTTTATCAAAATTTGAGTGAGGTGCGATCCTGGTGATGATTTTTGGGAAATGATAGACTATTGGCACCATAACTTTCACCAAGTTATTTCTAAACAAGTTGTCTAGATATAGACATTCCTACACATTAGAATAAATTTGCGAGAAGGTAGCATATGTGTCCCCTCTATTGAGGATGAAATCATAAATTTCAGTTGGTGCATCAACCAATTATTGATCTGGGGCTTGTCCATGGCTAGAGAATTCACCTATGTTAGGTTATGAAACATGTTGAATTGTATTTTTACAAGATGATGAAATTTAAATATTGGTAAATTACCATGGATACCTTCCTATATAGTGTTTTAGCAATGGGAAAGAGGTTATGTTGATGGCCAAAAATGAGCATGTCGACATTATAAAGGAAAACACATTATAAAGGTGACCACAGTGTCAGGAACTTAAAGCAAGTTCTTTTTAATTTGGATTAATGGTTCCAATTGGGTTAATTCAGTCCAATTACCCTCTCTCTTACTCTATTGGCTTATAATATATCTATTAGTTTCCAAAAGAGAATAGACATTAGATATGCCCTCTTGGAGAGACCATGTGATAAATTGATCATTAAGCTGAATTAATGGCCAAGCAAAGACACTGCAAAATATTCCCCTCGATAAGAGGACTTATAAAATGTAATAATTAAAACTATATGGAGGTGTACTCTAAGTAACAAAAAGTAAATGATTCTTCTATCTCAATTGAAAGAAGGATTAGTCCCCCTCCCAACCAAGATCAAGGTAAAAGGGGGATTTGAACCAACTTTCAATTTGGAATTAAAAATGAAGTCAATAAGCCAAGTAAATAGTTCCAAGACTTGTTACTAGTTCAAACAAGTATATGTATTCAACTCTCTGATCAATAGTCACCAGATCTCTAGTGTACATACATTCAAATTCACATATAATGAATTCAAACTAAAACATATATGACCCCATTAAGAAAATATGTCTCATAAAAAAATCATTATCGAAACGAAGATAAACTTGATGTGAATTTTCTAAACAGTTAATATGTATGCCCCATTTATCTATTTGAATTGATAACTAAATTTGATAGGAATTAGATTCATAATTAAAGGATAGATTTAAAATGATTAAAACAAGCATGTATTAAGTGGAATCACAATAGTGAAAAAATTCAGAAACACATACTTATCTGGATCAATAATTGCCTGAAATTTTATTAATTGCAGGGCACCAATCAACCTCTATATTTGAGATTAGTGTACAAGATTTAAATATATAATTACAACAATTTCATGATAGTGAAATTTTCCAGCATGAGTACATCTCTTTTAATCTCCACAAGTTTTCTACAAAAGTAGCTAATTCTCTACAAAAATATCCTCCCTATAGTAGTGAAAAGAACCCCTCTCTTTGCAGAGAATTTTCTCCCCAAGGATCAAATTTGGAACACCCTCTCCATTCTACAAAAGCCATATTTATAATTACAACATAAAATTCAAATGGGAGAGCTATGGGAGAAACAAATATTCTTCAAGGAGTTGATTGGCGAAAATTATATTTCCTCTCTTACTAAAGTAATTCCATTGTTCCAAACCTTCTCTTCCTCATCCTCCCAACATATTTCTTGCCAAAAAAATAAATAAATAAAAAGAATTTTTAGTTCAAATTAATCTCTCAAAATGCATTGTTGGTTAAAGAGAATATAATTGAATGGATCTGGAATCAATAGAGGATTTGGGCAAATGGAAATGCAAAAAAGAAAACTCTGAAAAATTGGTTTTGGTTACAAATTCAGAGCTTAACTTTTTGCCAAAATTTAGACTTAGTAAATAACTAAATGTCATCATGCGGCCACTTCAAAAATATTCTACATGATTTTATCAATCTAACCAGCCATGATGGGCCTCATTTGGCCAAGTAAAAGTCAACTTATGGGCCCCCAAATTTGAAGTGCCAAAATGGTTAGAATTCGAAGAAATTCCGTCTCGGCCAAAAGCAAGGAAATTTAATTAAAAATTCTAATGCTATTTAATTGTATAATTGTTAGTTTATTACAACTATAAAATTAGTTTATTATATAAAATTAATTATTTACAAACTCACTACAATTATATTATAATTCAAAATAACTTAATTTTAATTATAATCTTAAAATTAAATAAACTAATTAATATTTTAAAATAACATGATAATGTGTCAACTGGATATTGGTCCACGACCATGGAACTAAGTTGCTTTAGGAACTGATAAGAGTCGCAAAATAAAATGAGAGGGATGTATTTAAATATCATGAAGTGGAGACTTTTTATTTTGAAAAGGAGACCTTTTATTAAACAAACGTCAAGGAATTAATATCACATAACACAAGACAAATATTATACAAAACCACATAAAATTAATATACCACTATCTTATAATCAAAACGTTGGAAATATCAAAGTCAAATGAAGGATGGGCATCACACATAAGAGACGTTTAAGATATTATACCTTCTCAATATAGTAGGTTTTCCAATTGGATTCTCTAATATCTTAAAATACTAAAGTCCTCAGTTTAGAAAAATTTCTGATGTCTGATGGGGCTGTGGATGAATCCACATTTAATGTTAACATTGTAATGTAAATATTAATAAACCAATGAACACTTTATTACCAAGCCTGCCAGAGTTTAATGGTTTTTGGAGGATTCATTAAAATCAAAGCTACAATGGGATAATACTTCCAAGGTCCTAACCTGGAATTATATTATGACTAAAGATTAAAACAAGTTTATCGGTGGTGGATGAAGGCCATCGGGGGTTTTTGATATCAAAGGTTATTAAGTATTGCAACATCAAACTAATTAGGGGGAGGTATTTAAATTGTTATGATATTGAATAGGTATGATATCAAATGGAATGAGGGAGAATGGTGCGAATGAGGAGAAGAGGGTCATGTGGAGTGGGAAAAACCTCCATATATATAAATTCCGACCAATTTTGATGTTATAATAATAAAAAGGATTACATCTACTTGATAATAAAAGTCCCGCTATTAAAAAATTATAGTCACTTTGTAATTTTGAGATTTCATATTCTCTTAATTGTTTTTAAATTAGGATTTATAATAAAGTTCCAAAATCTTGAAAAACACATAATTTTAGTTATTCTACAATTTAGCTATGATGATTTTGTAGAATGTTAGTGAAAAATGAATAAATTAGAAAAAATGAAGTAAAAGTCAATATTTATAATTAATTTACAAAAATTAAAATAATATACAATTCGTCAATTTTTTGGCCCTTGGGGTAAAAATTATCGAACTTCAGATGAGCACCATTTAAAAACCGTGCATCCAAATGAGATGAAACAAGAACCAATTGGAAGATTAGAAAAATTATAACCCAAGGAAACAATCAAAAGAATAATCCGAAGAAAATAAAAGTTTGGCAAAATTGTAGGACATCTAACGAAAAGAAAACATTAAAAGGATATTTAGCCAAAATTTATGGAAAGGCTCCCCATTATTTGAAATAAATAAGTTAAAAATGGGGGTGTTGCGATTTCACCATAATAATGGAGACACACAAGGAAGAACCAGTTATCTCTGGTTAAAAGATAATGAACTTCAATTTACCCTAAGGCTAAATATAGGAATTTTATTAAGCCGTGAAACACTAAAACATTTCGCATGGGTCCCACATTAAATAAATTAAGCAATATAGGTTCAAAAAAAGTAAGTTCTCAAAGCAAAACAAGTTTAGAATCATGAATCTAAATTTTGGGAAACTTTTATTTTAAGATCACCGCATATGAAAAATAGAAGAAGGTATAGAAAAGAGTTTTTTGATGAAGCATATATCCTTCAATATTTGTGGTCTCTGAAATCGCCTCGCTACTAGAAAGCCTAAATAGTACCCCATACTTTACGCCATAGAACGATGGCCCCGCTGTCGGCGAGCGTCGATAGCCTTGACAATTTTACTCGTATTTCCCATACTTCCTCTATTAATCACCCATTTGATAAAAACATTTTCAAGCTTAGTTTATGATGTACCTGAGTGAAAGAGGTGGGATGGTAATAGAAATTTATGCTAATGGATTTAATATTTCCATAATGTTGGCTCCATATCCTTCTCCGTGACTATCAGCCTGGAGGCTTTTATAAAGTGGAGGGATGGAAAGGATCCATTGAATTAAACTTAGGTCAATTATTTCCTTGAAAACATGAACTATATCAATTATAAAGGATGTTTCCTCCTCCATGAAAAAAATTTAAAGCAAGGGTGCTTTAAGATTCTTAAAGATATAGCCTTAAGGTAAATGAAACTCATTGAAGTAGACATAGTAGAAATTTCCCATGTATGCCAGCCAATTTTGGGTGAGAAAAATAAATTCCTTCCACATAAATATTGATGGTATCATCAAAAACAAACCATAACCAATAGTTAGAGGGAAAGGTAAATCCAAAGTGGAGTGAAAGAAGAAAAAAACAAACTTTGAAAATGTAAATGTGAGGAAAGGAGAAGCTGAAAGAAAATCCAAATTTAAAAGACAAACTCCAAGAAGACTAATTATAAAATGTTTCAACAAAAGAGTAGAGTAAGACAATGATGTGTGTGTTAATTTTATGTTGAAATTTTATCTTTCAAAGTTGGGAACAATTATGATTTGGAGCTATAAGGGAAATTAGAATCATTAAGTTAAATGTGAAATCTCTACTTGTTGCAATTTTTTTGTTTCAAAGAAAATCCTCCATAAAAGAATCTTAACAATTTTCAAATAAAAGGAATGCTTATAAAAAAATATAAAGTTGAGGAACTCCCTAGTTTAGCTAATATAATGAGTGTGTTTACTGCTTCTCTCAAAATCTTGAATGTAAACCAAACAAAGGAAAATGAGTGGCAAATTCGAGATATGCAGTAATTCTTGAACTCCCGCAAAACAAAGTCTAAAATGAGTAAACTTAAAAACTAAAGCTAAAACTAAAATGAAAGAAATGAAAAAGGATGAAAGTGGGTATATGAGACTTACCATTGAAGAATTTTGTTTAATTTTATCTAAGAGATATCATTTTCTCCAACAACATATAACCTCTTCTTTTGATTGACATTAAAAGCATGAATAAGTTGTGCTCTTTGAAATATCATTTACCCAAAATCATAATTTATTAAATCTAAATCACAACGAGCAGTAAAACTAGAAAAATGATGTCTTATGTTCAAGGAGTTGGAAGAAGAAATCAAATCCATCATAAGTGAAAATGAAGATATTCCTATTTATTAATTGCAGGGAGAATTGTTCTCTTATCTACAAAGTGAGTGAGATTACTTATTAATTGCAGTGAGATATTTTATTTTATGATTTCAGATTTATAGTTGTTGCATGATTTTGTGTGAAATCTTAAAATTCAAGACCAGGACCCAACCTATGCAGTACTTATGTGTGTATGGACATGTCCTTAAATTTTACATTCTAAATATGGAGTGATATATCAAACATTTAAATTAAAGATAATAAAAACATGAATTAACCATGATCCATTATTTTTAACTGTTCCAAATTCCTACCAGTTGGTTGCATCATCATAGTGGACACTCAAAAATATATTTAAAAAGAAAATAAAATATGCCTACTAAAAGATGATCGGGATTATGGGATGATCATTTGCTAGTAAGTTAGAGATCAAAATGTAAGTGGGCCATAAGTGATGAAATTTTCATTAGCCAAGAAATTTTGGCAAAATGGATAAAAAGAGGCCCAAGTGCACACAAAATGAAGAATGTGTATCCCCAAAGTCACTTAGTCATCCTGAGAAATGAATGCTTAGATGTTGGAGTTCATTTTAATTAAAAATGCATTCAAGTTATCGAATATAAGGGTAACATTGAATCATCACACATGAAAAGATAAGCAAAGAGGATTCCATGTGAATATAATTATAAGTCATACTATATAGTAATGGATGATGTGATGAGAGGCCAGCAAGATTATATTAGTTTGACATCTCACTAGTTTGAAATGTTAAGAAACAAAAATAAATATCGAGAAGAAATTTCAATTGATTAATAATAATAACTTGATATTCCGAGGTTCTAAAATACACAAAAGGTTCAGACATATTTCTCGTAAATTCTTTAAATAAGAGTTCTGATAAAAAGGAAGTCTGAGATTACTTATTGAATCGAAAAATAATATCGGAAGCTCTGATACAATGATAATTTAATGTACCTTTACGAGACTTCGAGACAAAGGAGTCTGGGTAGAGAAACAAAATAAGCCACATGGATGTTGGAGAGACAAATTTTAGAAAGTGTTTTAAAATGCTTTCGACATAGAATAAACCCAAGAGTCTAATGAGTGAGAAGGTCTAAAATTTTGAGATATATAAAGGGCTCTAAACCATCTTGGAAAAATAAAATGTGGCTAAATTGGATGTAAGATAAATGAGTGCAGTACAAAGGTTTAGCTCAACATGGAAAATGAAAGATTTAGAATGGGTAGAGCTAAAATCGTGGATAGGATCATGTTATAACTTGCTGCAAGCGTTTTATGCAAATTTTCCTTTGCTTATGACAAATCTAAATAATAAAGAGTCCAACATTCCATTTTAGATGCAACAATGACAGGGAGAATATGATTATCTACTCGTATCGCTAAATTTGCAAAGAAAGGAAATATGTATAGAATCATTTATACAGAGAACAAAGAAAAAACATTTCTAATGAAAAAAATAGATACTTCGTTGAACAAGTTGAGTATTTATAAAAACATAGTTTCTCACTTATTTATAAAACTAATCAAGTTTTCTTGTAAACATCAAGTCTTAAAATCAAGTTAACGAAGACATGCAAATGAAGAAAAACATAAATAAGAAATAAACTAATCAAAATATAAATAAAAAACAAATGAAGATGAACATGTCAATGCATCCCTGGAAGAATTTTGACTACAACTTTACATCATGAATCTTCAAGGTATCCCATGTATTTCTCAAAATTTTCCTATGTTCAAAATCATCTACTATTTTATCTAAATCAACTATTAAGTAATGAGTTATTGATATACATAACATTGAAGGATAGAGTGGGAAAAGTAATCATCTAGAAAGGCTTGTGAATGAAAATGGAATTTCCCAAGTGTGGTTGATTTGAAATATTCCTTAAAACTTCATGTTTGGTCAATTTAATGTTCTTGAATCGGAAATCATAAACTGTCAACCAGGGTGCATAGACTGATGAAGTACAGGTGCACAATATGTGTTTAGAAGTTATTCATTAAGTCGTTATGTATTTGTTAAGATGTAAACTCAAGATGGGGGCAACATTTGTCAATTGTATTATTCATGTAATTCTTAGGGATGTTGATTAAGTTTCCTAGGAAGTAATCTCTATCCAATTAGTTTGTAGATGATGTGAGAGTGATTTTTATTATGTTAGATTTTTTGGGATTTTTGACCTTAAATCTCTATGCTATAGCTTCTAATTCTTTAAGTGAAAACAAAAATCTATTTTACCACCTATAAAGCAATACCGTTGAACTGAATTATTTTAGGAGAGGTCCTCTCACTTATTGAATTTCTGCTCAAACAAGGTAACCCAAGCAACATCTATATTGTGAATTTAAGACAATTAAATTATGCTAGATAATAAGAAAAGGAAAGAACTATGCAGTACCAGGTATAAAGAAAATTAGATAGTAGTCTAAACTAGGTACAAAGCAAATTAAAGTTCTTATGCAAATAACAATTCGCTGGCAAGATCATTATGTAGCATTGTCACACAAAATAAAGAAATTGAATTATTAAAGGAAATTAGCTTTTATTTGATTAAAACATGCCATTGTTTTAGGGGCCCTTCTCATAGCAGTTTAGAGCTTCAAATCAACACAACTCTTACACATAGAGACCAATTCCATTCACATGAAATTCACAAACTGTTCATAAACATATCATTTGACGTGCACCTGAATAATAGTGTGGTCATTAGCTTTACAATAGGTCTCTTGGCATAAATGTATGAATATTTTAACCCTAATATCTCTTAATGTTATCTAAACTTATATCTCTAAACCATCATTTTGCTATTCTGAAAGCAAAACAATAAGGTTTCAGCTGATCTCAGGGTCTGTTATGTGCCAATCTGGTGGTTGACTTGGAGTTTGATCACAATCTCCTGTGCTTCCTTTAGCAAATAGTTTCTAGTGGATAGGAAGGTATCCATTAGGGAGTCATCTTTTATCCATCCGCACCTTTCGCTATTGACCTGTAATTCTGAAACCTCATGAAAAATGAAGACAACTACAAAATGCTAGACTAGCTGTGGAAATAGACTGATTTGGTAGCTAATTGTAACTTTAATTAAAACAATAGGGTATATAGTTGAATATGAACAAGAAAAAAAATAATGCATACCTTCATCAAAACCTAGTAAATATGGCTTTATTTAAGTGGTAAATATGTATGAAAAAGAGAGGATCTTTAGGTAAAAAGGATGTCATGGTAGGACAATCTTCATACTCTACATTCCCGTGGACTGGAGATGTTGTGTGTCCTCATACACTTCTTCCTTGTCTTTTTCTTGTGCCTCTTGTTTTTCATCTCCCTGTTTCACTGTTTTCCTCTTTTTGGTAGAGATTGACATTCTAGGATTCCTCATTAGAATTTTGTACTTTGAATTGATTATCTCTCTCTGCATAATTATCTTCTCTTTCTTCAACTTCTTTCTTTTCTTATACCACAAGCTTAGGTGTAGGATCATATTGTCACTCTTGGCAATCTATATCTCACACTGTGTCTTCGGGGCTTGATTTTAATTTTTAAGATACCGATTCAGTGTTTCTAGTTCTAAGATTTTCGACTTCAAGATGTTTGAGGTCAATTGTTCATTCACCTATTTGCTTCCTTCTCCAAGGCTCTGTATTGTTTCCTTTGTTGTTGTTGCCTTACTTTCCAATTATATAGTCATATATTTCTTGTTGTGTGGGTTCAATTCCTAGACCATGTATTGGGATTTCTAGAGGTGAGTTGTAAGGCTGTGGTGACCCTTTTGGAGAATTCTCAGGGCTTTCAATTGACTCATCTTCTATTATCTTAATCTCTATTGGAGTGTTCTCTGTTGGCTCAATCTATGTTGGAGTGTTATCTATTTGCTCTCTTCAGCTGCCTCGTTTTCATTTGGCTCATTTTCCTCAAGGTTAATGTATTATGTAGTCTTTGAGGTTGCTTGTGGAATCATGCTCAACTTCATGCTCCTTCTCAACCCTGGGGTTTGTGTTTTCTACAATTTCATCCTCTTATTCTTTGATTTTTCTTTTACAGGAGAGGTTTTAGTTTGTGGGAATTCTTCTTTACCTGAGCTAGCTTTCTTTCATCTAGTGTTTCCCCTCTTCATTCTCTGCAAAAATTTTACTACAAGAAAACCTTCTTTTGTTACCTCTGTCTGAGTTTGACATTCCTTTTCCTTTATCAGTTCTATGCTTCTCTTTTTCCCTCTTAGGGCCCTACTCCTACTTTGTTTTTCTGGGTATTTTTCCTCAAAATGGTTCCTTATTAGGAAACTCTCCGAATCATCCCCTATACTTCGGAGATGAAATTCGACCAATATTTTTACTAAATGATGATGATACATGGTGTTTTCTATGAATTGAATGTTCTTCTAAACATTTGTAGCCATTTTCTTGACGCTATTCAAGAGGAAATAGGGGAGATTCATATGATGATCCTCGAGGAAGTTCATCATCATTATAACACGATAAAAAAATATTTTTATGAACCTACCCTTACAAGTGATAAACTTCTGAAGCATAAGTAATAAATTTTTCAATTTTTTTTTAGAGCAGAGCTTGGAATACCTTGTTTGTAGACCATGATTTCCATGTTCATATTCTTGAGGAAAACCTTCCAGTCCTTGCAATCAATCCCTCTATTTTTAAACCATTTTTCTCCATGTCTTGGCAACTCAGTGGCCTCAACAATCATAGACTCCATTATTGTGAGTTTTATGTCCCCAATTTCAGCCTCCATTCTGTCGAATCAACATGAAAATGTCTTGGTTACCTCTTTGTGGAAACCATTAAATTTCTCAATGAAATACAACCATTGTCTTCTTTGCAACAACTCCCTAGTTTGTGGGTACCCCTATAGGAATTTCTTCCCTACTGGCTCAGTTCGAACAACTACCCCCATGTGGAAGGTTGCTTTGCCTTGAAGATTGGATACCTTGACAGGAAAATGGGACTGGTAGAGTTTGCTAGCTGGCGGAAATATGGAATGACTGTGAAAGAACATAGGAGTGTAAGAATAGGGAAGAATGGATGGATTACCAAAAGGATTACGACAATGAATTCGACCATTAGATGCACTTGAACTTATGATTTTGTAATTAATTTGGTAGATTTGGCACAAGGTCATGAAATTACTTTTAAAGTTATGGCATATGATATTTCGTTAGGAGCTCATTACCCTTAGGCTATAATTATTGCACTTTAATACTATGTTTCCCTACTCCTACATGCTATATAACCTTCCCTATTATTAAATTAAAGTACCACGTACCTTTTAATTTTCTGTTGCTAGCCTTATTTGTTGTTCTTTAATCTCCTGCAGGTGCCTTGCTGTCAATTGTCCTTTAATCCAGATCACCTAGTATTCTTGTAGACTTCAAATTTTTTAGGGTGCAGAAATTTATTTAGCTGCGGAAAGTTGTCCAAGCTGCGAAAACTTATTCAAGCTGCGGAAAGTTGTCCAAGCTGCAGAAAGTTGTTGTTTCTGCAGCTTAAGAGAAAGAAATCTTTAGTAGATGAAATATTATTTTCTTTTGATAATTAAATATTTAAGTGCCAACAAGTTGGTTTTCATGTTAAACAAATATTAATATATCTATATATATATGCCATATATACACATTTAATTTATTATTATAGTTTATTATATTTTTTTTTGCCTTTTTTTTCTTTTTTCCCTTTTTTATTTATTTGAAGAAAAAACTGAATGAAAATTTTTAAGGTGGAAAAGAAGAATATTTTTTCTTAACTATCTTTAGTTCTAAATTATCTTGAAATATTTTAACAAATTCATTTCTTGTTAACGATTTCTGGTAAAGCCTGAGTTGATGTCCATTCACTAATAGAGGAGTTCTTTCTTCATTAATAGTCCTTATTCTAACTGCACCATTGTCAAAGACATTCTCAACCTCATAAGGTCCAAGCCAATGGGTTTGGAATTTCCCTTGAAAGTTTTTGAATTTTGAATCAAAAAGTAATGCCCTAATCTCCTATATGAAACTTCCTTTCTTTAATGTATTTATCATGCCATCCTGACCTATGTTATTGCACTAAGTTGGTCCTCTAGGAGGCCTCTTGTCTGATTTCATCGAGCTCATTTAATTTTGTCATCCTTTGCTTTTGGGATTCTGATGAGTCAAGATCTAACTAGACTACTGTCTTATAGGTCTGGATCTAGAACTTTGTTGGAAGTAAGACTTGCTTCCCATAAACAAGTTCATAGGGAGTATGTGTTGTGGTATTCCTCCATGTAGTCCTATAGGCCCATAAGGCTTCTAGAAGCTTTCCCTCCGATTCTTTCATGTGCAGATGTACAGTCTTTGTAAGGATAGCCTCGATCACCTTATTTGTGGACTCAACTTGTTCATTGGCTTGTGGATGGTATGGAGATGACTTCTGATGTTTTATCTTGTATTGGTCCATAAGCTTCTGCACTAGTCTGGATGTGAACTGTGTCACTTAATCTATTACAATTTCTCTTGGAACACCAAAATGAGTAAAAATATCTTCGAAAAGAAATGAAACTACAGTATTTTCAGTAGAAAAAGGAAATGTTTTAGCTTCTACCCATTTAGTGACATAATCAGTACATACTAGAATATACTTCTTTTTCTTTGAAGGTGGACTGATTGGTCCAACAAAATCCAGTGCCCATTTTTCAAATGGTTTGATAAGTACCTATGGTTGTACTGGCATCTCATTTGAAAGAGTAGGTTTTCCCATTCTATGGAAACTGTCGCATCTCTTAACACATTCCTTGGTGTCCCTAAAAATGGAAGGCCAATAATATCCTAAAAGCATGATTTTGTAAGAAGTTCTCTTGTGAAAAAAATGTCCTCCACACGGGTTATTGTGACAGGATTTTAGTATATCTGTTATTTCATCTTCCCGAACACATATTTGGATGATGAGGTCTAGTCCTGTCTTATATAATTCCTCATTTATGCATGAGTAGGATGTGCTATTGTGGAATATTCTTCTTTTTTCTCTAGCAGATAAATGAAATAGCATTTTTCCTATGGCCAAATAATAAGCAATATCTGCATACCAAGGTGATTTAGTAGATACTGCAAAGAGATATTCATTAGGAAATTTATCTTGTATGAGTCGATCATTGTTTTTGATTTTGTATTCTAGACAAAAAATCAGAAATGGTGTTCTGTTTTCCTGGTCTATCTAGAATGGTTATGTTGAATTCTTGTAAAAGTAGGAACCATCTAGTTATTCTTCCATTAGTGATTGGTTTAGTCATTAGGTATCTAATGGAAAAATAGTATGCATGGTCAAAGGTTTCATAGCCAGTTATATAATGTCTCAATTTATTAATGGCTTGAATTACAACTAAGAACTCCTTATCGGTTACAATCTAATTTAACTCTACAGGGATGAAATTTTTACTAGTATAATAAATGGAATAAGGAGTGAGATGTTTTTTTCCTAAAACAACTCCCAAGGCTAAATCTAAAGCATCTGTTGAGATATAGAAAGCAAATTTCCAGTCAGGTCCTCTTAAGATGGGTGCTTTAGAAATTCTCTTTTTCAATGCTTCAAAGGTAACTTGACGTTTGGAATCCCAATTGAATTCACAGTCTTTGGTGACTAATTTAAAGAGTGGGGATACAATTTTTGCAAATTTTCTATAAATATTCTACAGTATCAAATAAAACCGAGAAAACTTCTAACATCCTTTTAACCACTTGCCACTAATAACTTGGAAATGACTTCCACCTTAGATGTGTCTACCTTAATTCCATCTCCAGAAATATGGTGACCTAAAACAATTCCCTCGTTAAACATCATGAAACATTTTTCATGGCTTAATGAGAGGTTTGTTTCTTGACATCTTATTAGGAATTTCTTCAGGTTTTCTAGTGCTTCATTGAAATAAAACCCCTAGACTGTGAAATCATCCATGTACGCATCCACACAATCATGGATAAAGTCATAGAAAATGGCAAGGATTGCACTTTGGAATGTTGTTGGAGAATTACATAACCTAAAGGGAAGTACTTAGTAAGCATAAGTTTCCCATGGACAGGTGAATGTGGTTTTATCCTAATCTTCATGGGCCATCTAAATCTAGTTGTATCCACTGAACCCATCCAAGAAGGAAAAATATTTCTTTCTTCCTAAAGTATCTAAGACTTAGTCTATGAACGGTAATGAAAAGTGGTATTTTAATGTTGCTTTATTCAACTCCCTGTAATCTATGCATACTCTCCATTTTCAATTGTTTTTAGGGATGATTACTAGGGGTGAAACACACTGGATGTCAAATATTGGATAGATGAAATTTACATTTAAAAATTTCTGCAATTCTTCCTTGCCAATTTCTTTTAGATATGGGTTCATTCTTCATTGAGGTTGTGTAAATGGTCTTGTATTTTGTTCAATGTAGATATGATGTATGCAAGTTGTAGGATCAATCTCTCTCATTTCAGTGTATTCCCATGCAATAGTAGAAGAATGTTTCCGTAAAATTTCTATCAATTGTTTCTTTTGCATGTCTTCCAAATTTTCATTGACATTAAGGATTTTCTTGGAAATATTTCTATCAAGGAATTCACAAATTTTTCCATGGACAACAATGATACTTGTTTAGAGGAGAGATATTCATTCCGACTATGCTCATAATGTGAGGAAGATTCATTATTTTCTAGTAAATTCAAAAAAAAAAATTCCACTTTTACCTATCCAGTGACAAAAACAGGTTGCATATCTTCTCCATCTTCTTTCCATTCTTCAATTTTTGTATCTAGTGTTGTTCTTGCATGGGGGTATAATGTTAATTTCTTTTTATAATTTACATTTTGAGATAAACATATCACCTGACCTACAACTGATAAAAGTGTTTTTTGTAGCCAACCAAGGTCTTCCTAGAATTAATGGATGTCCTCATAGATTTTTCTTGCGTGTTAAGACCATGAAA